>JAFBJQ010001522.1:317968-322787 GCA_016785345.1 Trinectes maculatus
TATGAACAATAAAACCAAGAGAAAACCCAACTTAACAACTCTACTCAGGTCAACTCAGCAGTGAATGTGAGGATTGTGTAGTTTGATCTTATTCACTCAGCGTTGTGCAGTTTGGCGTGTCTCCATTGTGTAACCAAGTCTTTTATAACAGTAACTGTAAGCTGCAGCAGCAGCACTGTAACCTTGGCACAACAAGACACACACACACACACACACACACACACACACTCATCCTGTCTCAGCAGAGCTGCCTGCGCTGCCACCTCCCACACACATACTCTATTCAGGGCGAAAACACACACGCAATCCTGCAAACACACACACACACACACACACACAGAGAGAGAGAGAAACATCCAGTGTTTCTTACTTCCTACCTGCTGTAAATCACCTTCAACACGCTGCTCTGCTCAGGTGTGTGTGTCTGTGTGTGTTTCTGTGTGTTTCTGTGTGTGCGTGTGTGCCGATCTACAGGAACAACAAATGATTGACAGCACTAAATTAAAACGAAACACGGCCACTGCAGCATGAACACAGTGTGATTCAGGTGGCGTCACTCAGAGCTGATCGGGAGATGAAAAGAGGAAAAGATATTTTCACTTCACGAGTGGAACTATTCCTGTTTCTGCTTCTGCTCATTAGCTGCTGCTCTGATGGTTTCACCTGCATCTCGGCTTTGTGAAAACACCCCAGTGATTCTAGATGCAGCTGTTGGTCGTGTGTCTCATCTTCTCAACCCTGAGGATGGAAATTTTTTTTAAAAATCATCAAATCATCAGATTCACCGTCATTTCCCCAATTTGAAGATCAGATCTTCAGAAAGAAACACAGCTTCCTCCACAGAGTCTTCTGAGAGCTGCTTTCCTGCAGCGCTGTTCAGCAAAAAAATTAAAAAAGAAATAAAAAATCTATCATACAAGAGGCAGAGGCTGATGTTCACTCTCACCACAGCAGGAAGTACAGCAGGATCCAGCTGCAGCTGCAGCAGGAGACAGGTTCAGCTAGGAGAAGGTCTGAACTGAAGAAGCTCTGTCCACCTACACACACATCACCCCACAGGTGAAGCAACAAGTCAGCTGCTTCTTCTGAAGTTGTCAGAAGGCTCTCTGGGAAATGTAGGAAGTGATGAAAGGAAGCAGGAGGAGAGGAGACAGGAGACGGGAATAGAGATGTGGTGCTGTATGGTGGAAGCATCATGAACATCATTCTTCCATTAGTGTGAAGAACATCACGGGTTCTTCTTCTGCAGCGACTGTCAGCACACTCTTGAAGTTACTACAACTTCCCACGTTACTTTTTACTCTTCCATGCAGAAGTTGCGTTAAACTTTTTTACCAGGTAGAAATCAGGTATGGTCCTATAACTGCTGAGCAAGGGCGTTTATCTTTGGCCTGGAGCAGAGATGGTCTGAAATGCTTTTAAGTCCAGTGTCTTCTTGTGGTTCTGCACACACACTGTTTTTGTTTTCACCCAGAAATGAAAAGGGACGTCTCCTGTCAGACTGCTTTTCCCGTCAGTCCCGTCAAACCGCCAGCGAGGTTTTCTTTTTTTAAACGGACCCAGAGATTTGAATGTTTCAACCTCAGTTTTGTTTTGACACTTTGGATTTTTTATTTTTTTTTTGATTTTGGGTTTGTTCTTATTTGACCTACGAAACTAAAAAAACCCAACAATACATGATACCTGCACTGCACAGATAGACGTCAGGAATTCAAACACACACACACACACACACACACACACACACACACGCACTGGGGCTTACTGTTCCAGTAACTTGTGTCTCACTCCAGGTGAAGCAAAGGTAGTGTTTTAATGGACGTGTATGTGTGTGTGTGTGCGGCTGCCCTCGATTGCCCCCTTCTCTCTCTCTCTCTCTCTCTCTCTCTGTATAAAGTGGTTAATCACTGAATGGAAACCATTAGTAACATGTTTAAATAATTAACACAGCGTCTGACCACACAAAGTACTAGAACACTTCACCTAGAGAGAAATATGAACCTCTGTGTGAGCGTGTGTTGTGTTGTGTTGTGTTGTGTTGTGTTGTGTTGTGTTGTGTTGTGTTGTGTTGTGGTATTTGGTTTATGCATACCTCTGTAAGAAGATGGCGATATAACCTGACACCATCTGGCACGTCCCATGTCCAAACACACCGTTACCTCAGCTGAGTCCTTCTCCTGAGTCCTCACCCTCTGTGTTGTGGCCTAGTTCCCACAGTGACCCTTTCTTCTTCACTTCCTCTCCTGCATCCTTGCTCTGTCCTCTGTATCCTTGTTCTCTTGCACACTTCCGTGGCATCTATGATTCCTTGTCTGTGTGTTGTCTTTGCACGCACACGCACGCGCGCACACACACACACGTGTATGTGTATGTATATATATATATATACGTATATATATCATATGTATGTATATGTATACTTTCTCACTGTTTTTGTGTCACAGGAATTCTAACTATTCCCGTTGGTATGTGGCACACTGTAGCGCCAATTTAAGAATAACTAGATACCCCCCCCCCCACACACACACACACACACACACACACACACGCACACACACACACACACACACACAGATTAACATAACACACTTGCACATAAATAGAGAATAGAAAAGCAGAAGGCAGCTCTGCCCTGGTCTGATCCGCTGCACATCTGAACAGACTCTGCAGGAGAGAGGGATTATTGTCGCGTGTGTCCGAGGGAGAAATTGATGAATACATTTCGAGCTGATGCGAAACACACACACGCTAATCATGACACAGAGACAGAGAGAAAAGGGGATTTGCACAAATATTGATCTATTGTCTCATCGTTTTGGCAGCAGTGTTCCCGATCATCATCATCCCAGTGAGCGGCAGAGAGAGAGAGAGAGACAGAGAGAGAGAGAGAGATGCTGCCCTCGGGATGGAAAAGCCTCCCACACACTCACATTTCACTCAGCCTTCTGTTCTGAGTGCATGATTAATGCCCACACAGGCGCCATGCCTCCAGGGCTTGGACATACGTACCTGTGTGTATCATACTTCTCCTCCCTCACGGAGGTTTAAGTGCATCTTCACTGATGAACAGCTGGAAACATCTGTGAGATGCAGCGAGAGACTGCAAACGTAAAAACGACGGGGTGAAGCCACATGTTGAACAGCAGAGGACTGAACCAGGAAAAAAGTCCATAACCATCGTCAGATCAGATGTTGTATGATGTTTGTCGTCTCTTTGTTCCCGTACAGCTGATGTGTGTATGCAGCAGAACCGTTAAACATGGTGTTTACTATACTCGCCACTGTGATATAGGACGACGGCAGCCCTGTGACGTTACTCAGAGCACAGGTTACATCAAGGAAATTTTTAAGGAGATGTATTGACATGGAGTTGATACCTGGTGGCGCTGGTGTGCGAAAGTGTCAGACGGAATGACGATAAGGGAATCTGGTGATCAGCAGTGGAAATCAGCTGCTGTTGGAATGTTAGTGTTTCTCCGCTGTAGGTCTCGTAGGCGTTTGCTTTCACTTCGTCCCATTCAGTCATGTCTAACGTTGTCTTCTCACTTCCAGATACTTGACCCTGACACGGAATCCAACGTCACCTCGATCTATACGGAACTTTGTGTTGAGTAACTGTGGTTATTTATATCACTCTGATAAGTCACTGTGTTTGAGTGTGTGTGTGTGTGTGTGTGTGTGTGTGTCTTACTATTTTTACCTCTCAGTACGCCTCGTGTTGACCGACCTGCACTCCGGGCGTCTCGTCATGGCCTTTGCCAGCCTCCTCCCATACACAACGGCAACGCTCACTTCCCACGCACACACACACACACACACACACACACACACACACGGTAGCTATGTCTCTCCTACGCGCAGGAAGTGGGGCAGGTTGTGTCGGAGTGCGTACATGTGAATACAGCTTTATGTAAGCCATTCACTGCTCACTCCCACTCACTCAGCTCACTGCGATCATTCAACACTTTCATTACGTAAACACGTCGTTAACCTGTCGTTTGCCTCATGCTGTTAGGCCGGAGTCATTAGTTGGTTATTGTGGGGTGTAAGATTGTGTTGTGTTGTGTTGTTGTGTTGTCAGCAGTAAACAAGAAGGAAATGTATCAATAATATATGTCGTTTTTAATGGTATTTTTTCTTCCTTTGATACTTTGATACAGTCTTGATACACAAACACGCGACAAAAATGTTTGCTTGTCCGGCCTTGTCTATCATTAGTACCTACTTTACCTGTCATTGCATCAGCTGACCCTCCCGCTGGCCAATCAGCATCAGGCTGCGTTTGATTCTGGCCAAACAGAATACCCTTTGTTTCTAAGAGAGGATTCGGTCCCTTGGGTTTCATGCCGCATTCTTGTCTCCTCAACACCATGGAAAATATAGTAATGTGACCCAGGTCTGAGATAATCATTGTGGTGTGTGTTTGTGCGTCTGTGTGCGTGTGTGTGTGTGTGTGGGGATGTGAAAAAAGAGACAGTAAGCTGTAAGTTAACGTTCCTGCTGCTAAGAATACAGCATGTTTCCCTCAACGGCTATTTATAGATCTCACATTGGGCCCCCAGATGCCCACGTCACTGTGCCCTGCTTACCCACACTGAGGCCACACTGTGTGTGTGTGTGTGTGTGTGTGTGTGTGTGTGTGTGTGTGTGTGTGTGTGTGTGTGTGTGTGTGTGTGCGTGTGCATGTGTGTGCGTGTGTGTGTCGCAAGCAGAACGCGAGGGAGGTTGTTAAAACCCTGAGATGAGGAAATAAAAATGCAACTTCATCAGGTGTGTGTGTGTTTGTGTGTGTGTGTGTGTGTGTGTGTGTGTGTGTGTG
>JAFBJQ010001522.1:323147-335647 GCA_016785345.1 Trinectes maculatus
CAGATTTAAAAGGTGAAGGTATATGGTGCCACAACTGAATTTGATTTTGTGTGACCGGAGGATTTTCGACAACAAAACTAATGTGTCATTTCTCTTTTTGTTTTGCTGCAGGTCTATGTGTGAGAACACTGAATGACCATCGAAGAAGCAAGAAGACCTACAGGCACTTTTATCTAAAGAAAAGTGTGTATTTATTCCTTGATAAAGCTGTTTGATTTACTCTGTTAACTTATATTTTTACATTCTCTCCTGAAATGTCCTGAAATGTGTTTCTTTGTTTTTCACTCAAGGATCCTTCTGTGTGTCGATGAACTGGACAAAAAACAGAGCACAACAACAAGTTTAGTGTGTTTACAAAATGTGCAAAGGAGAGAAACTTTTCTGATGTTATCCACTGAGGCTCCCGTTTCAGCTCTACGTCCTATCTCCTGTCTCCACCCTGGCTCTGCGATCAGTCTGTTTAAACAATGGATGGGTACTTCTTGTATCTGTGAACTTGTCGGCAGCCCTCAAAGATTCAGCTATGTCTGGTAGATTGGGGAGCTGGTAACCTTGTAGTATCTACCATCCCACCCCACCCCCCACCCCACTATCCCCTCCGTACCTCCTCCAAGAGCTTAATGAAAATGGAGGCTCATGAATCAGCTGCCGTTGGACACAATTCCTCAAATAAGGAGAAAGCACCTCTGCAAAGGAAGTGGGTATCTGAGCCCTCTGCTACCACCAAGCGAAGCACTTTTGCTGACCCAGATGTAAAACACCGTGAGAGCTTGCCATGTGGCGCCACTGTGGGATCAGCACCTCAACAGAAGTACGCAATCACCGGAAATTCTGGAAGGTTGCTATCTGGACCCTCTGCAGTTGGGGCCATAGGTGGCCCACCATCTCAAGACCCCCAAGGACCCTTTGCTCAGGGATTTCCAAGGGGATACTCCTGCCAGCTGGGCCAGCCATACCCTCAGCACCCACAAACTGAGCGCTTTCTCTCAGGAGCTAAACCCCAGCCAGGTCTAGAGCCTCATGCCTGGCCATTTGCTGGCCAGTTGCCCTCAGACGATGTGTGCCCAGTAGGACACCCAGGACATACTCATCCTCATGGTACTGGGAGGTTTCCCCGACAGAAATCCCCCAGTTTACCCAGCTCCTTTGGACAATACTCTCATTCAGGCCCTGAGCCTGGAGAGGAGGGCTACAGCAAAAAAGAGCAGAAGCCAAAAAAGCCTGGGAAATACATATGTCACTATTGTGGTCGCGCTTGCGCCAAGCCCAGCGTCCTGAAGAAGCACATCCGCTCTCATACCGGAGAAAGACCATATCCATGCGTACCCTGTGGCTTTTCATTCAAAACCAAGAGCAACCTTTACAAGCACCGCAAGTCACATGCTCATGCCATCAAGGCTGGACTCGTACCATTTTCAGAGCTAGCTGTGGCCCGCAGTGGGGACATGGACCAGGCATCACCAGTGGGTGAAGCGGAGGTTCACTCGGATGGAGAACAAAGCACTGACACAGATGAGGAGGGTGTGGAGGGCTCCACCATGCTGATGGACAAAGACAGCCCCACTCCGCAGATTTCCTTTGAGGCCGACAAGAGTACAGGTAATTGTTTTGAGAAATTTGATAAACTCACTGACCCCGCCTTTACTCATTTACTGCTTACATTTACATTTCTCCTTTTTTTGGCCAAATTTTCACTCAATTCTTTTTTTGTGTCCTACTTCACTTTATTTCATACTCTACGCTTTCTTGCACAGGTGGTGTGGAGCCAGCCTATGCCGACTCAGCTGAAGAGCTCCTTGCAGGATCTATCAAAGTGCCTATCCTCATTGTTCCCAAGCCTGGTGGAGTCCCATCCACAGGCATGGAGTGTCCACCTTTTCAGGATATCAAGGGGTCACATCACATGTTGGCATCACAGATTGGTGGTAGAGCACATTCACTGGATGAATCACCCACCATCAAACAACGTCTGGCCCTAAGGCTAACTGAGAAAAAAGGCCATGAAACTGACTGTGCCATGTCCCAGTCCCTGAACCTCCTAAGTCCTTATAGCAAAGGTAGCACGGACTCTGGTTACTTTTCACGCTCCGAGAGTGCAGAGCAGCAGATCAGCCCTCCAAATACTAATGTCAAGACGTACGAAGAGATTATGTTTGGGCGGACTTGGTACTACCGGCCCAACTCTAGATCTAGACAGCCAATTACGGTGAGCATGGCGGGGGCAGATCTCAGCAGCCTGGCTAGTTTAAAGAAATCTGGTGCTATTTTGGACATGGGAAAGATTGCTGAGGATCATATCTGTTTCAGAGGGGATGTGGGAATCTCTGGTGATCCTAAGCATTATCCAACAGGACCCTGCCAAAGCAGTACTGGGCTTCTGGAGCCTCCAACTGATTCAGGGACCTTTATTAGGAGTAACTCTGTGCCAACCTCCTCTCCTCCTAACCTCAGTGTCCCCCCGGGTATTCGGGGCAGCCATTCTTTTGATGAGATGATGACATCGGACGATGTGTTTTATCCCCAAGGGCTTCGCAGACTTAGAAGACAGGCTGCTTTTGAACATTCAGCCACTGACTCTCATGTAGGAGAGGCTGAGGGCTATGGACACGTACCCAAGAATTTAGCTTCGTCTCTTGGTATGAAGATTGGGGAACGCGGCCCAGGACTCCAAGAGCACATTGCCTACAGTCTGTATGGTACTAAAGGTAGCATGTCAGAAATAGCCCCAAGAAAAAGGAGAAAAGAGACGAGTGTTGGGGATGAGGAGGACAGCCCTGAACACTGTGGCAGTAGCTGTAGCGGTTCAGTGGAGATGATAGGCGATTATGAGTTTAAACAAAGTAGTCTAGACGGGTCGAGAGCCACTCCAACAGGGAAGGGATCTCTCAGTGTTCACAGCCAATCTGACAGCTTTGATACCTGTGCCAGTATGTGCTCCGAGGACATTGCATTGTTTCCTGACTCTGAAGGCAGGAAGGTAGCTGGGAATGTCATATCAGTCATCCAACACACCAACTCCCTCAGCCGGCCAAACTCCTTTGAAAAGTCAGAGTCCTTTGAGCAGCAAGGACATCATTCAGTAGATAAAGCTCCATCTAGCCAGTACTCTGAGCAGTCTGACACTGAGATATTTGAAGATGCTTTGAGCCCTGAATCTGCCCTACAGAGGACGGAGAGCATGGAGCAGCAGCTGCAAAGTGACAGTGACCTGGCCTCTCTGTCATCTTCATCAGCTGCAGCCTCACCTGGCCAGCCTTATCACATCCCGCACAAACTTGTGCGACAACCCAATATCCAAGTTCCTGAGATCAGGGTGACAGAGGAACCAGACAAGCCTGAGAAAGATACAGAAGCTCCTCTGACGAAGGAGCCGGATAAGCAGCAGCAGCAGCAGCATGTTGAGGAGTTTCAGCTGCCACAGAGGAGTGATACGCTCTCCCAGATGCCCTCAGAAAAGCTCCCACCCAAGAAAAAGAGACTGCGCCTGACGGACATGGAGCACTCATCAGGGGAATCCAGCTTTGAATCGACCTGCACAAGCCTTTCACGCAGTCCCAGTCAGGAGAGTAACCTGTCCCACTCCTCTTCTTTCTCCATGTCTTTTGACAGAGACGAAAGCCTCAAATCTGTTTCGCCAACCAAACAGGTACCTTGTTATATGTGTGGTATTTATTTAGTATCAACGCTGATTACGATATATCAACATTTTCTTCTCTGTGATTCTCAACCAGGATGACTCATTGGCCTCCGGTGGTGGAACTAAGCAGTCAGAGTTCTTGACAGTACCTGGCAGTGGTCATTCCAGCCACAGCCAACAGAGAGAGATGAGGAGGTCTTCGTCGGAGCAGGCACCTTGCACACTGCCCACTGAGCTGCCTGAAATGCGCAGCCAGTCATTTGACTATGGAAGCTTGTCATCCACCAGGCAGGGAGAGTTATATTCCAGTGCCTCTGGAATGAAGGAACGCCGGCGTGGTTATCTAGTCCGCCAGGTAAAATAAAATAATTCTTGCTATTTCAACACTGAAAAATGGACTGGGATTTTTTTTTTGGGGGGGAGGGGGTAATTTAAATGACTTTTACAGCTGTGGATTTTTGTCTGAGTCTGAGCATGTACAGACGCTGGAGGGAATGAGGCTCAGAGGAGCTAAAAACCGATGTCTTAGCACTTCAGCCCCATTCAACTCCACTTACCTACACCATATCCCTGTTACACGATGACCACACATACTTGGGCCCACAAGCTGGTAAAACTGTCTCACTCCTCTTCTTAAATCACAATTTGACAGGCTTCACTGAGTGTTTACCCGGAGGCCGTCCCTCAGGAGGCAGCGGGTGCTGAGATGTCAATCAAACAGGAGAGTTTAGAACACGGGCCATGGTCTGGAACAACAGGATCCCTCCACAGCAGCAGTGACGTAGACAGCAGGACCAAGAGAGTTGGCAGTAGCACTGGCGGTAAGCCGTCATTACAGTACTTATCAGTATCACCATTTTCTATGTGAATTTTGTATAATTTTGGTATAAAATATGTTTAATGCACACGTACAGGATCTCACCAGCACCACCAGCATTTCCTCCAGCAAAGTACCAGCGAGGACAGCCTGCAGGATGATCTACTCTATGGCAGGTAAGAAGGTTTCAGTTTAATAATGCAATATTAAAATTGCTAAAAAAATTACATTCAGTTGTGAATGAATGTATGGAATTCAAATACAATTTTTTTTTCTCCCTCATAGGTCCCAGCAGTATCGTCTGCAGGCGCAGGGCTCCTCATCTGAAGGAGAACATCCAGGTCACGAGGTCATGAACAAGGAAGTAATTCAGCAATTCCAGGGCGGCCCTCCCTTCATTTCCTTCCAGCAACCAGGTCTGTTTTGGAGTCAGGAGTCTGGGCAGACACCTAGACAACAGCTCCACAAACTCCACATCAGATCACCAGGCCCCTTGACTGGACACGCTCCACACAAACCACAGTCCCTTCACTCTGCCTCACTGCAGCAAATCCACGATCCACCATCGCATGACGGGAAGTCAGACAACACAAGCTCGCAGATGTACCCCGCCTCTCTCTCATCCCACACCTCCTCACTGTCCCAGCACCACCAAAACTTTGGCTTGGTCTCCTCTAAGCTCTCTCTGCCCAGCACCACCACCACGTCCATGATGATACAGCAGATCCAACCTGTCTTTGCAACTCAGAACCTTGGATCCCAGGCCTCAAGGCCGGGAATGCTGGTTCCTGTGAGGATCCAAACCCATGTGCCATCATTTGGTAGTATTATGTACACAAGTGTTAGTCAGCTGATTGCTAACCATGGCATTGGAGCACAAGGCGTAGGCTCAGCCAGGCCAGGTGATGCTGACAACAGCGTCATTTCTCCCCCGAGTGGTGTTGCAGGTGTCAACAAACCACCCAGAGGAATCGGAGGAGGCATAAGTGGAGCAGGTTTCAACTTGTCACACTTCCTGGGACACACTGAAAGCTCAGTGCTGCGCTTCCCTCTCTGGAAGGGTCCAGATTCCCTGCCGGAGCAACGCCTGAACACAGGGATACCACTGTCACTAACATCGGGCACCATATCCACCACAGATGCCTCAGGGTCTGGCATTGGTGGCAGCAAACGCATGCTTTCCCCTGCCAGCTCTCTGGAGCTCTTCATTGAGACTAAACAGCAAAAAAGAGTGAAGGAGGAGAGGATGTTCGGGCAGATTGTTAAGGAGATGAGCGCAGTGGAGCTGAGTGGAACTGAGAGCAGTAGCAAGGCTGAGAAGGTGCAGGGTAGAGTTCGGCAAATCCGTCAGACCAGCAAGAACTCCATGGATGACTCTGAAAGGATGTTCTCTTCTTCCCCACTAAACGATTTCCCCGTTGCCACCAAGATTGCCATTCCAGTCCGATCCTCTGCCCCCCACCTCCCCGATGTCCCCCGGGCCGAGAGCTTTACCCCTCCTCTTCAGATTGTCACAGACCATTCACCGTTGTCGGGTGGCCGGGACTCTCCAGAGGAGCTCGACGTGGACGATTCAGCTCCAGAACCCAGCTCCAGTCCCCAGTCCATGGTCTCCTCTAACGACGCAGACGATAGTGACAACACAAAGCAGTCTGCACCTGTCAACATGCTGGTCCAACTAGCTGCTAACCAGAGTGCAGGGTTACCCAGAACAGGCGATGTAGCTGATGTGCAGCAGTATTTCCAGTTCCCCAGCCTGCGCACAATGAGCAGAGTCAGCTGGTGTTTCCTGAAATACACCAAACCCAACGGCACGCAGGCTGCAGTGAGGAGCTCTGTCTACAGTTCATGGTGTGTAAACTCATACAACCCCAATCCTCTGAACCTCAGCACCAAGGCTGCCCTGGCCCTGCTGAGGTCCAAACAGAGGAGAAACACTGACTTGGTGTACACGGCAGCAGCCATGTCACCACCCAGCTCTGGAAAACTGGTGTCATCTGTGGCCTGGAAGCTGAGGTTTGATCAGGTATCCAGTCTAATCACCTCAACAAAAGTCTCTGTACTTTCTTCATCTGCTCCACCCTTCACTCACTCACCCCTCCCCCTCTTCTCTGCAGTTGAAGCCAGAACTGATGCCTGTTGACGTGTCTCACTTTGGGAGGAAGATGAAGGGAGTGGTGTCCTGGGACCATTCCAAAGAGGAGCAGGTGGAGAAGGAGGTCTCGTCTAAGCAGCCCACAAGTGAACCGACCCGCATCAAGATCTTCGAGGGCGGGTACGTCCAGCCTCGCAACACACAATAAACACTGTCTAATCAAGTGAAAATAATAATACCAGCATTTTGTATAAATGTAAAAACATCTGAAATCATTCCTGATGAATACAAACAAGAAATGTATTGTTTTCTCTTGTTTGGCATTTTTATGCTTATGAGGCATAAAAAGTGTATGATGGTAACTGAGGCCAAGAAGATGTCGAATTAACGACTGAGATGTTTAACAGAGGAGGAGTTTGTGGTTAAAAATCCACAAATCCACAAACCTCAGTACGTAGTCAGACATTTCTACAGGATCAGAGTGTTGTGTAGTCGCACAGCTGAGACAGTGTGGCCGAGACTACTGAATAAAACAGATGCTGCAGAAACACATAAACACACAATATGCCCACACACACACACACACACACACAGACACACACAGAGACACACACACATCCAGGAGTTATTAAATGCAGCAGACAGTGAAGTAATTCTCTTTTGTCCCCAAAGGACACTTTAGAAGCAATAAGTGGATAAAAGCATACAAAACGAGGGGCACACACACACACACACACACACACACACACACATCCACTTACATAAACAGTATGCATACGAGTAGCAAGCAAAGAGACTCACAAAACACACACTCAAGCTCGTTAAAGAAAAAAAACCAACAACGCGTCCAGATGAAAGAAATCCACACAGAGCAAATCCATCCTGATCTTTCCAGAAGGTTTCGGCGAGCAGACCTGCTGCATGATCTGACCCCGATGAAACGGAATAAAACAAAAATAATCCTCGTCATAATTCATTTTCATAACGGCCCTCAGCTGTGTAAACGTCTCGACTCAGACGAGCGGTCGGAGGCATTTCCCAGTCGGCCGTGCCCCCCCCCCTTCACCGATGGTTTCATGTACCCGATACTCGGCCTCCTCGCACACATGAGGCCTCTGGTCCAACTGTTACCTTCTCGTCCAGTCGCAGCAGACAGGACAGGAAACGCCACCGCTCGCCAGCCGCTGTCAATACGCCACCGCAAAGGAAATAACCGCTTCAAAAGCAGAGTCTGAACGTGATGCCTCTGCGGCGTGAAACGGACAGATTGTCCCGGGATGTGACTGGTGGTTGGACAGACGGACTTATGGACATGCAGTCGTCCCACTGCCAAGTGTCCGCTCTTTCACTCGAAGCCTCGTTTGGGATAAAAAGTCCTGTTTTCTGGTGAAAGAATGAGACTGTGGTTTTATTTGTTTCACTGAGAACAATGATGTGAAACGATGCCCCCCCACCCCCAACCCCCACTCCCAAATTTAACCGTGAGATTCCTGAAAAACAAAGAAACAAAGTGCCACAGTTTAATACACTGAACACGCAACTTTAATTTCCTTCTCTGACGTTACAACATTATGTCGTTTCATGTTCCTCGCTCTTCTTCATGTGTGTAGTTTTACTTCACTTTTATTTACACAGAATCTCTGAACCAGGAACAATCTGTGTCCCTGAGCTGCAGCGCTGCTGACGGTGACCTCTGACCTCTCTGTGGAGGACGCACAGAGACAGATACCAGGTCCAACAAACAAGGGAACATAGTGTCTCTGTTCATTAGCAGCCCGTGCTGATGATTATGTTTTGGTGGCTTCTGTTTGTTTATATATTTTTTTATTCCCTTTCAGGGAAATGACTCACAATCACCAGATGAATGGATGCGTCTCACAAGTGTGAATTCAAATAAAGGACAAAGCGGACGACAATTAAAAGAATGGATCTGTGTTTCCTCCAGGTACAAATCCAACGAGGACTACGTCTATGTTCGCGGCCGCGGTCGAGGGAAGTACATCTGCGAGGAATGTGGCATCCGCTGTAAGAAGCCCAGCATGTTGAAGAAACACATCCGCACGCACACGGACGTGCGGCCGTACGTCTGCAAGTTCTGCAACTTCGCCTTCAAGACGAAAGGTAGTGATCCGCACTGTGCCGCACGTCGACATCACAGTCACTGTGTGTGACCGACAATGTGCCCAATACGACTTTTCATCAGGCCCTAATGAGGCTGAGTTCAGACCAGCTCCAGGAAACGTGTCATTAAATCAGCGTATGAATAAATTATACTTCATTTCTAAATTGTAATTTTGTGGTTGTGCTGTACTTTGTGTGTGTGTGTGTGTGTGTTGTGTAGGAAACCTGACCAAGCACATGAAGTCGAAGGCTCATGTGAAAAAGTGTCTGGAGTTGGGAGTCTCCATGTCTTCGGTTGAGGACAACGAGGCAGACGAAGGAGGTAAAAGAAACACACAAATACAGACAGGCACACAGACACACAAACACTTGTGTAGGGGACAGTGAGTGTAATGGAAAGCAGAGCTCATCTTGACACTGAAGCATCATGTCAAACAACCACATTTGATCCTCAAGGAGCAAAAACAAAAAAAAAAAGAAAATAAAATAAATAAAACATCACTCTGCCAGTTCTTCATTATACAGCATTCAAATATTTCCATGCAGATCTCCAGGAACAATTTTTCGGGCCGCAATTTTATTTTCCGTGGGTTTTTGTCAGAGGTCGAGACAAATACTCGCTTCTCATCGCCACTGACTTTAATCTGAGGAGCCGCGGATCTCGTTAATCTGCTGATATGAAACTAATGTGAAAATTATTAGTGGGAAAGATGTCGTGGTCTGAGAGGGATCAATGTCGTTTCCCATGAAATATTCACAAATAAATTCTTATGGCAGGGCTGTGTGTGTGTGTGTGTGTGTGTGTGTCCTATTAATCCCTCAGTGACTGTAAATTAGTGAAATGAAATGAATTCTGTTTTCTACATTAAAAACAACATTTTGTCGTCGTCCTGCACCGTGTTGCTTCAGTTTGCTTTGTGTTACTCTGCTTCTCTTACTGTTAACAAATCGCACAATAGAGTTGTTAGATTTAATTTATCCCATGTTGTGTTGTCACTAACATGCAACCGAGTGAAAGCAGACTTATTTGTGTGTGTGTGTGTGTGTGTGTGTGTGTGTGTGTGCGTGTGTGTGCGTGTGTGTGTGTGTGTGTGTGTGTGAGTGTTGGTGCGTCTGATTTCTGCTCAGACTGAAAATAGAAATTAAAAACCTTTCAATCTGAAAATTGGAGAAAAGAATCACATTAGTAACTGAGATGAAACTCTGACTCTTGACTCTGATGCTCCTCTCTCCCTCCTCATCCTCTGGCAGAAGGTGGAGATGAAGGTCAGAAGTCTTCAGAGAAGATTTCCAGAGGGGCGATGGCGGAGCATCAGTTCTCAGATGCAGACGACTCTGACGGCGGCGAGGAAGACGGCGATGAGGTGGACGACGAAGATGACGAAGAGGACGACTACGAAGGCGACTCCACTCCAAAGACTCGTTCGCGCTCCACCAGCCCTCAGCCGTACGGCCTGCCCGCCCTGTCCATCACAGCAGTGGCCTCCTCCCAGCCGTCTCCTCACTTGTCCCAACACGCAGCGTCCGAGCTCCTGGGAAACGTCAACAAGCCGCCGCTGTTCGGCTACTTCACCACGGTGCCCAGTATCCACATCACATCGCAGGCTCCGCCCAGCGACCAGGCGGAGAGGGAGTGTGGTCAGGAGCATGCGCGAGGCCTGCAGAGGATGCTGGGTAACAGGCTGCTGGTGCCACCCTCCTCCTCGATGGACGAGGCCCTCCCCGTCCCCTCCCCAGATCTTTCCTCCCCGTCCTCCCGCTTGTCCTCACCTGGACTGGACCACTCCGGCTGCCCGTCCCCCATTTCCCCGTCCTCCTCACCCTCTGCCCGCCGATACCTCTCCCCACACCGCGACCTCTCCCCCCACACCAGACACCTCTCACCCCGGCGAGACATCTCGCCTCTGCGTCACATCTCGCCCAAGAGAGACCTGGGGGTGGCAGGGGGATACCGGCGAGACCTCTCCCCCAGGAGGGGGCACCTTTCTCTGCTCTCCCCTCTGTCTCGACCCACATCTCCAGCAAGGAGAGACTACAAGCGTGACCTGTCACCACGAGGCCGCCACAGGGGCGTGATCCGACCTCTCTCCCCCCGCAGAGGGCTCCACCAGCACCTCCATTTCCACAGGTGAGACCAACCTCACGTCACCACATGATAAACAATAGTTTGCAGCCGCAGCTGGTAGTGGCCAAAACGGAGCTAAAAGAAAAAAGTTTTGTTGCCTCTTCTGACTCCGTGGACCTGAAATAAGCCCGAGTTAAGGTCAAGTTGAAGAATAATAATGTTTCCTACTTGAGATATAATGTGGTACGTGTGTGTTTGTTTGTAACCTCCAGCCAGCAGACCGCAGCGAGAGGCTCAAGGCCGAGTCATCCGACGGGGGCGTCGGGTCAGGGAGAGTTCATCCCTCTGGGCCGTCACACAGACATGGAGACGGTAAGAGTCCGGTTCCAGAGTCTTTCTTGTTTCCTTTCTTCAGATTCTTAAATTCATTCTTCACAAACTGTCGGTGTTCAGGTGTAGAGCTACTATGTGGCTTGTGTTGTTTTTGCCACTGGTTCTATGGGATGTTGGGCTGAACCTCGATGTCCCAACTTTAAACACTCAGACGGTCGTGAACTGTGACCTTCTGAACGCTGTGACCGTCGGGCTGCAGCTTGAATACAGAAAGCCGGTGGTTAAAAAGAGAGTGATGGAAAGAACGGACAGAAGAAGTGTCAGACAAAGCGGGAGAAGAAAATATGTTGGAGGAGGAGGAGGGAGCGAGGGCTGATTGAAGATGGGGCTGCTGGGGTTTGGTGGTAATGGGATCTTGGCTGACGGCGGTGTGGTTAATAACGCAGCTGTTTTTCTTCTTAAGAGCTGCACTTCAGACTCTGGCTTCTGCCGCTGGTCCACTGAAGCGAGGCGTGAAGCCGAGACTCTGACTCTTCTCCAAACGATACATTCATGTGTAACTGACGTCTGTCAGACGGAGAGTTTCAACTGAGCCCATGCCTCTGCTCATTAAGGCTCATTAACCTGATTTCTTACACAATATTGAGTTTATCAATCACAAAGCCTCACGTGTGTGTTGATTGTAACGCACTCTGTCCAGTGAGTGTGTGTGTGAGTGTGTGTGTGTTTGTGATTATTTTGTGGGTCCATGAACGAGAGTTTATTTCAGAGCTTTTCCTCTTATGTTTCCAGGAACATGGAGCAGATTCACCATCACCAGGTGAACACTCCCAGCTTGGTAGCCATGGTAACCAGTCCAGCCCCCCTCACCAAGTCCTGTTCAGCCACCTCCCCCTTCATTCTCAGCTCCAGGTAAATACAATTAATCAAATTCTAAATGTTCTTATTTGTGTTTGTGTTTTAAATATTTCACTATCATTCATTTTAAATCATTGTAACTATTATTAAACTGCTTCTTCAGGTGCGTTCACCTTATCCCATGATCCCCATCGGCGGGATCCAGATGGTACACTCCATCCCCACGTCCATCACCGCCCCTCTGGCCCACCAGGGGGCGCAGCAGGGAACGCCCCGCCTGGCACTGCAAAAGAGCGCGTCAGAAGACTCCACCGTCAGCGAAGTCCTCCCCTCCTTCATGGAGAGGGGAGGAGCGTCCTCACCTCCGCCGTCCTCACGGGAGAAGGAAGGAGGCGGAGTGAGGCGAGAGCAGGAGCAGGAGCAGGAGAAGGAGCAGGAGGAGAGCATCCAGACCTGCACCAAAGCCATCGCCTCCCTTTGCATCGACTCACAGGAGCCTGCAGCGAGAGGAGCAGGAGGAGGAGTGGATGAGGAGAACGATGGAGCATCATCTCCTGACTCCCAGGTTCATCGC
>JAFBJQ010001522.1:338147-340647 GCA_016785345.1 Trinectes maculatus
CAGCAGGGAGTGTTTCTGTTGCAAGGCAACAATATCATACTTAAAATCCTACAATAAGGAGAAGAAGGGAGCGGAGACGGGGGGGGGGGGGGGGGGGGGGGGGGGGTGGTGAGGACGGAGGATGGAGATTTCAGTGACACAACTCTTTTCTGTTTTTGACAGTTGTGGGTGGAGTCGGGCAGGTTGCAATGTGAGTGTGTATCTGTGTATCCGTTATCGCCGTGTATTCGACCAGTATATCCTCTTCTTACGACTTTTTCTATTTCGATCCTCCCTCTGCAATGTACATGAATCATAACGATGGTGTCTTTAACAAAAAAATCTCCTTCTCTCTTTCAAAAATATCAAAGCACAAGTCATTGTATAGAAATGACAACAGTACAAAAAAGGACAAAAAAAGGTAACTGTGCATATAAAAGGGTAAAAACGTTTGTGATGGTGTTCTGTGGAATGAATTCAAATATCCCAGGTTGCAACAAGGAATCGCAGTAGAAGTGGAAAAAAATGGATTGTTGTTTTCAAAATAAATATGAATACAAGAATTTCATGTTTCTGTGCAGATTCTTAATGGTTTGTGTTGTTTGTATTAAACCTTTTAACAAACATCCAGCACCTCCCAAACCAGCGCTAAGACAAAATGGTCGTTTTTACAATAATGGTGGCAAATAATGTTGTCAGTAACATCTGTAGCAGAAAACTCTTTAAGACCACCTCTGTCTTATCCTTATTTCTAATTTTAACGTACTCCCTGTCATTAGCCACGTCCCACATATGTCGACCCGTCTAGCTGTTTGTGTGGTGTTTTTTTATTGGTTTTGTTTTGACACAACTAGGTTGGTGTCATCTTCCATTTATTCTGTCAGTCTGTCCACGAGTCTCTGAGTCTTTTGGCAGACGATGATCAAGCGAGTTATTTTTGGTGCTGATTAGCGTTTGGAGGAATCACTTTCATCACTCGGTTGTAAGGTGCCAGCGTGAGTGGAGTTTTCATGGTTCAGCAACATGAGCGTATGGAAACCTCCCCTGAGACAGTGTGTGAGTGTGTGTGTGTGTGTGTGTGTGTGTGTGTGTGTGTGTGGGTGGGTGGGTGTACGTGCCTGTCACAGGAGTCTCAGAAAAATGGATTCGCTGTTGTAATTGGTGTCATTGTTGATCATTAATAGTGTTTTTTTGTAGGTGTTTAGTGTCATTAGCTGTTTCATAGGTTTGGTTTTGGAATATTTTTTACACAGTTTTACAGTTTTACAGTTATAACAGCATCAGTTTCTAAATTCAGTCTGAAACTTCACATTCTTCATTACGTACAAAGTTGCAAAATGGCTTCAGGTTCATGCATCTACATCAAATCAAATCCAAACTTCTCCAAAATTCTGAAGGCGCTTTGTTAAAAGATCAGACAAAGTCAAGACAAACAAATCAGTGACGTCATTTCACAATGTAAATCTGCCACATGTTTACAAGTCAACTTCTAGGTGCCATGTTTTTGAGGAGGAGTGTTACATCCTGTTTCATGTTGGTGTTGTCCATCTTCAGCTCCAGGTGGATCATGTGACCTTGTGACTGGCAGATCAGGCCCTGCAGGCCTGGCTCCATGAGGAGGTCAGTGATTGTGAGCGTCCTCCTGGTGTTTGGTGAGTGTTTGGCCCTTTCATTCAACATCACAGTCACACAGACACACAATACACATTCCACAAATACCAAGGATTCCTAAAATGTCCACACACACTGATTATGTGATGTTGTTATGAAGCTTTTGGGGAAATAATGTCAGTGAAGATGATGAGCGGGTCATTTCAGGCTCTGGCCGTAGACGCATCATTTCTGGTCGTGTTTGGCCCAAATGGGTTTGTTTACATGCCTTAATGGTTAGTAGCAAACAGCCTGTGGTGTGTGTGTGTGTGTGTGTGTGTGTGTGTCAGCTGCAGTCCTGCTCCCAGCTGTAATTAGTTGTGAACCTCTCTGGTTCATGTCAGAGACGTTCAGCCTGTTCAGTTGATTCACCAAAGTGACACATTCAACATTCAACTTAAACACGCGGTCGTTTTATCGTCCACTTTCTGCATGAGCCAGATGGCAGAGAGAGATGCATCCAAATCCAAGTAAACAACTGCACCACAGAGTTTCCTGGTTCCTTCTGTTGATCTGATTGAAGTTAATGATTACATGTTTTTAAAAAAAGAGATTAGTAGACATGGGCTGTGTCCGAAATCGCCCCCTAACCCCTACATAGTGCACTATATAGTGAGCACGCCATTTTGTAGTGGTGTCCGAAACCTTAGGGATCATGGCATGTCCACTATATAGTGCACTCAATGTATCCCACAATTCACCGCGAAATGTAGTGAACATCCGATGGTCACTAACCGGACCAAGATATCCCATCATGCATTGCCAGAAATTCTCTGGGCTGCGCGGAAGTGAAAATGGCGGACGGACGGGAGGGAAATATACATAAATATTATAAAATATAACAAAATACGACAATAAAAAGTACAGGAAA
>JAFBJQ010001522.1:343147-344481 GCA_016785345.1 Trinectes maculatus
AAATGAGCTTCACAATAAGCTCATCCCACGTTGTTGTGTTGACGTTTGATCCATGAATGATACCACAGTCGACCACCAGGGTGCAAAGCATCATTCCTCGCTAATCCTAGTTATCCGTCTCTCTCCTCCAGACACGTTTGGTGTAAATGTAGTAGATGGAGCAGTGTGCTGGTTCTGTCTCCTCCTCACCACCTGCACCTGCAGCGCTGATTGTCCATATGTCTTCTTGGTCTCCAGCAAGTACAGCTCTATATAGAGATTTTTGCTGAACGCACAGAAAATACCCTGTTTGCTTTGTGTTTGTTGTTGTTTTTTTAAACTGCAGCTGGAAGAATAACTGCTGAACTGCTGTTTGGTGAGTAACTGGTAACCTGTATTTCCTTAAATTTCCTGAAGCTTGAACAGAACAAAGATGGAGCTGAGAGATTCGTTTACAGGCATCATGACATCCACCTTCAGACTGAGATCTGTTGAGTCCCCCAGGCTCCTCTCCAGCTGGGTGTCCTCCAGTTGGCTGCTCTGACAGATTCCCATCATCTCAGCTGAGGGAGATGGTGCCAGTCCACAGTCGCTGCCAGAACCACTCGATTCAAAATATCTGAAGGTTCTGATTTTTGAAACTGACACATGGTTGCTCATCAGATCGTTAAGTCATGGACTGGTTCCAATTTTATATTTACTTTGATCCTATTTATATTTCAGTTATGACAAACAAATAATGTACTTTATATGGTTATGATTAAATGCCATTTAATACCAAACTTTTTTTGACATTTTAGATACAACACTATGAGGTTTTTCCGTCATTTTCAAGAACATATCACACTTTTCACTCTTTTTTGAAGACATACCATAATTTTTTTTTTTTTTAATTTTGCAAAACAATAAAATTTGTGAAATTTTTGACATGTTCCACCATAACCCTACGGTCACGTTTTTACAGAAAGAACATTTTTCAAAAAATTTCAACAACATACTATGCCACAGGTTTTTGAAGATTTTTTGGCCACTTTTGGCCATTAGGCTGTTTTCTTCCAATTGGGTGTGTTATTTCCCTTTTTCGTGTTTGGCCATTTTGGGGCATTTTCGACATACTAACCCCTTACGTCTTTTAGTGATTTTTGAACCATGAGAAAATGAGGTTTTCTGGCGTCTAATCCACAAAATATCATTCTGGGGGATGATTTCAGGCTGTTTTCTTCCAATTGGGTGTGTTATTTCCCTTTTTCGTGTTTGGCCATTTTGGGCCATTTTCGACATACTAACCCCTTACATTTTGGTCCAATTTTTGGCCCATGCCGAAATGAGGTTTTCTGGCGTCTAATGGAGAAAAT
>JAFBJQ010001528.1:0-7500 GCA_016785345.1 Trinectes maculatus
TCTATTTTCTTGTCATGCAGACAGTCGAGGCTAGAGGCCGCCACATGCAGCTTCTGTCCATCATATAAGTACACCTTCTTGTCCTCACATGTCATCAGAACAAACGGGTTGTAGATACTAGAAGGCTCCAGTACACCAAAAACCTGCATGTTCACAGTTTCAGGCAGGTATTCCTTTCCCCATTTGTAAGTTACTCTGTTGTACTTGTCCTCATCATCATCATCATCATCATCATCATCATTACTGTAAACAGTGTCTTCAATTCCTACTATCCTCATCGTGGTACCAGGTGGATTCTCCAACTCTAATGTCTTGTGTCTATTTGTGTCCACAAAGTGCGACACCCAGTCCAGGTATTGTTTACCTGCAACACAAGATGACAAATGATGTAGAACATATGTGAAGGACTGAACATGAATATAAGTGTATGTGCTGAAAAGATGTGTCGTCGACCTTCTGCTCTGTTCCACTGCTGTAAATCAGACACAACAAGCTGACCAGCCCCTCTGAAACACAGGCAGGAAGAATGTTTCAGACACACTAACACAAAGAAAACAGCTTTCATGACCAGGTGATGTGCAGTGCATTGTTTTGGTGTGGAGACGGGGTTGGATGACACAGGCCTGACAGGTTTGTGTTGATTATGCTGGTGGTCTTCTGGGTTTTGTCCAGCTGAGAGCACGTTCATGTTTACATTGGAGAGCTGTCCTGACTAGCATGCTGGCTACGTAACGTAGTTAATGTAGGACAGATTGCAGAGAGCTATGCTAGTGCTGCTTAGCTTAAAAGCAGGCTGTTTGTTTATTATGTGTGTATTCATGCATTTAGCATTTTTCATGTTGTGTGTTTGTTATTCATTATTACATTGGACTTGAAGCCAACAAATCAATTAGCCTTAATTTCTTTATACTTACCTGCGACAGGGTTCTATCAGATTCCGCTTTGAATCAAAACTTGCCATCAGGTCCTCCTCATCCTCCTCGGAGCCACTGTGGGTTTCACTCTCTGTGTCTGAAAAGTCATACACTGTCTGGAAATAAAAACATTTATCTGTCAATACATAGTCTATACGTTGGCCCTGAGATAGACTGGCGATCTGTCCAGGGTGTTGGAGATTTAACTTCCAGACTAAGAATGACAAAGCGAGGCGTTTTCTTCACTTTCAGACGTAGTTTAGTTATTAAAAAAAAAACACACACACACACAACGTGCGAGTTCTTCACGAGCTACCAGCATGGCCGTTCACAACAACAAAACTCTGACGTCATCACGTCATGTCACCTTTCTGCTCCTAGAGCATCTTGGGAAGTGAAGTCCATTTTAATATAACTCAATATAAATTAAATTCAGTCTCTTTCAACCACATATTTATCACATGAACTGGTTTTATCTATATTACAGTTAACTTATACTATAACTTATTTATTCTTCTCAAATAATGTCTTTACAACAAATAAACTCTGAACCCCCGGTGACAGCTGGGATCGGCTCCAGCCCCCCCCCCCCCAAAAGAAGATTAAGCGGTAGAAAAAGAATGAATGAATAAATATAACTTCATACCTCATGTACATACATCCATCCTTGCCTGTAGCCATAGGATATGGATGCAGGATAATCTATTTTCTTGTCATACAAGCAGTCTAAGCTAGAGGCCACCACATGCAGCTTCTGTCCATCATATAAGTACACCTTCTTGTCCTCACATGTCATCAGAACAAACGGGTTGTAGAAACTAGAAGGCTCCAGTACACCAAAAACCTGCATGTTCACAGTTTCAGGCAGGTAGTGGTTTCCCCATCCATACACCTGAGGATCTAAACCTCTGTAAACAGTGTCTTCAAGTCCTGCTATCCTCAACGTGGTACCAGGTGGACTCTCCAACATTAAGGTCTTGTGTCTATTTGTGTCCACAAAGTGCGACACCCAGTCCAGGTATTGTTTACCTGCAACACAAGATGACAAATGATGTAGAACATATGTGAAGGACTGAACATGAATATAAGTGTATGTGCTGAAAAGATGTGTCGTCGACCTTCTGCTCTGTTCCACTGCTGTAAATCAGACACAACAAGCTGACCAGCCCCTCTGAAACACAGGCAGGAAGAATGTTTCAGACACACTAACACAAAGAAAACAGGGACGTGCTTAAAGACGAGCTGTGATTCTATTCACTACAGATCTATGTGCTTTTACACAGTGATGTGCTGATCTTGCTCATCTTGTCAACAAGAGGGTTGATTCTGAAAACATTGTTTCTATGACTGATTCTGATGGAGTGAAACCGTTGGATACCAGAACCAGTAATAAACACTTTGCATCATCTTACTCCAGTCTACACAGTTCCAAACAGCCAGACCGGATATCAGATCCCGTTCAAATTCATGTTTGCTTCATTTCTTTATACTTACTCGTGACCTGGCTGTGACCTACTGCCACATTCCTCCACGTCCTCCCTCACCTTCTTGGAAACAGTGTTATTCCCAGTGTTCGACATGGCATCAACAACCAAAAACCTCTCTCCCTCAAAACTCGTCATCTGCACTTATATTTCTTCCACTTTTGGATGATGATCTCTGGCCTCAGTAGGAAACTCCGAAAATTCCTGATAAAGATCCACTACTGTTAAGCTGTGTGCTCTCTGCAGGTTCAGATCAAAATCGCTGACTCACTGAACTGAATGCAAACTCCGCCTCTTCCCCTTGTGACGCTGCAGTGATGTGATGATGTTTGTCTTTGATCTTGAGGCTGTTTGTAGATGAAGTCTGGCCATAGATTCTTTGATGCAGCTCCTCATTATTTCCTGATCTTCATCCAGTGGAAGCACATTATTCTTCTCCCGCTGGAAACTTTGTTTAAACACTCACTAATGGGGAAGAGTACTACTGAGCCCCCTGGTCATATCTGAACAAACAGGCCTTTTGGGGGGCTAAGCTAGCTTAACATATGTTTCCTCCAGACTTGACAATGTTAAATTCATTAGACTGCAGCATGAGTTCGTTAAAGCTCTGCAGCTGTGTAGTAATCTCCTACCTGTACCTGTATCCGGACATATCCTGTTAGGTTTGGAATACAAGTTATGGAAGGCAAGGAGAACAATGTACACCAATTAAAAGAAATAAACTGCACCCAAACAAACCATACGTGCATTGAACAACATACGAACAACCTCTGCTAATTAGCCCTGGAGCTCCAGGTGAACAAAACAACAGACAAACTGACCATGAACACCTGTAATGTACAAAACACTGAGCTTCATGCAGCTTAAAGAGTCTTTGACATGTTTGACTTTTTAATGATGAAACAGATAAACACAACTCTGACGCATGTTTGTCATCAGCAGGAGGATTCTGTGTTTTAACTGTTGCTGCTCATGTGACACTCACCGGTCGTATGGCCGAGTGATGTCCACATGGTCGGCGATGATAAAGTCTGTCTGGCTCGTGCACCACGTGTTGTCAGTCTACACACACACACACACACAGAGAGAGAGAGAGAGAGAGAGAGAGAGAGAGAGGGATACAGACAGATACATGGTAGATTAAAGAACGGAAAAGTGACACATAAACATGGGAGCAGCACATCTGAAATCTGAACCCAACAAACCAGTCCAATAGTGAACTGGGCAGGTGGAGAATATAATGCCTCTGCTGTCCTCCAGTGGTCAAAGTTATTACCTGGTGAAACTTGGTCAAACTGACAGAGAATTGAAGTGTATAGAGGAACAGTGAGAATCAGATAAATAAAGTCAGTTCATATGTAAACAGCCCAGAAGCAAGCTAACGCTAATCCAAACTGCGCAGGCAGGTTAGCTAGCACCAAACCCCATTGAAAAGCGTGTCATTTTATTTTGTCCTGAAGAACACAAGTCATTATCATGTCTGTAAACAAAACCACAATTCTTTGGATGGACGGTTAAGAGCTGTTGGGTTTTACGTTCACGAAGACTGACTGCAGTTGGGTGGTTACTTAGACGTAAATAATAGCTCACCTCCTCTCCGCAGATCCGAGAACCATTCGAATCTTCTTAATGAATCCGGGTCCTACGAGTCGTCTGGCTTGTCAGAAGGTTCGGTTCACTGACGACACGCCGCTCAATCTGAATCGATTAACTAAGATAGATATCGCGATAAAACAGGTGCACACACACGTGGTATCAAAACAAACTGTGCGCACGCGATGAGATTTTGTAGGGGGCATTTGCGGACCTGGCAGACAGGGAGACACGACTCCACACTGGAGAGCCGGAAGCAGCTTCCACATGTCAACATGTCAGTGCAGTCACGTGTTCTCAGTGCACACAAACAAAGCCCCGCCTTCACAATGCAATGCTGCGTTTTTTAAACATGTTGAAACAAAGAATGTGTGTGTGTGTGTGTGTGTGTGTGTGTGTGTGTGTGTGTGTGCGTGTGTGTGCGTGTGTGTGTGTTTGCGCACATAATCTGAGTTGGAAATGATAATTTAAATATCATGAAATGTGACACGAGCCTTACTTTGAAAAACCCACGCCAAAGACAGCACCAGTCTGTCTGTCTGTCTCCCTGTGACGGAGGGAGAGAGAGACAGTCTGAGGTGGAGGCAGAAAACAGGGTGAGAGACAGGTAGCTGAGCTACAGGAGGTTGACTTTGATGCATCTTTGTTCAAACCCGTGACGACCTGGATGTTTTAGATGAATTACTGAAGAAATCGGAATGTGTTCGATCGGATCGGGAAAAAAACACAAATGTTTCATCCAAATGGTTTAATAGGAGGAAAAGATTTATTACACTTTTTTTTTCCCCTTTTGAACATCACCAGCGTTGTTGGTGTTTTCTCAGACAGTCACACAACGAGACACGAGAGGAGCAGCCTCACAACTCAACTGGAAAACTGTCAGGATCAACGAGGCATCAGGACCGACAGCGGAGTGTGATGGATGCTTCCTGTTTTCTGAGGACACTTTCAGACATACGTTAAAATGTTTATGTCAAACCCAGGGTCAGTTGTGGGGGTCAGCTGTGGGGGTCAGTTGTGGGGGTCAGCTGTGGGGGTCAGCTGTGGGGGTCAGTGCTGATTGAGTGAAGTGAAGTTGCTGGAGAGACATGAAAGCGTCACACAACGAGAAATCACAACACAAACACACACACAGATTGTCAGTAGAACATTAGCTCATCAGGACACTGTGTTGTCCCCAGAGACTGTGCATAAAGATGGACGACGTGGGGCCCGAGCCCACAGACGCCACGTCACATGGTCCGTGTCACGTCAGTTAGCTCTGATCCCACTGATACATGTTCACTGGTTCATGTGTCTGATCAGGTGCCAGTTAGTTACTGATGATATAGAAACAGACAGAGACGTGACATGACTGACAGCCCAGGCTGACTCCTGATTGGCGTTTGGATACCATGGCCCCACCCCTCAATCAGACTCCCCATGACATCACCAGAACACGGCGTCTGTGGCTCATCTTTACATACAGTCAGAGAGCGTCTCTATACACAGTGACACAGTGTCTGAACACCTGCTTTCACCCGAGTCACGTTTACAGTGTGGATATAACTCAGGTCAAACGGGGTTGACCTCTGACCTCCAGTGCACAGAGGAGGGCGAAGGAGTGAGAAGGCAAAGTGAAGGGCAGAGAGAGTCAGAGACACACAGGCACTTCCTGTAAGGCAAGACAGATAACCACACACACACACACACACACACACACACACACACACACACAGAATCGACTGGTTTCTTTCAAACTGGACTCAACTGTTCTTACTGAAAACAAGGATGCTGACCTTTGACCTTGGCAGTCACAGTGCGACTCATCACTCGCAGTTGAAAACTCTCTGAAAAGTTTGATTTTAGTGCAAGAAGTTAAAAGTTCCTTTCAAACAAAACGGAGCTGTCAAACACATGAGGTGAAGTGAAGTCTGTGAACGCCTCGTGGTCAGTCAGGGGTTTTCACACAGGAAGTGCACTGCAGTCGGGTCCAAAATGGCCTCTGATAATGACGCACATTAAGCACAGTACTAAACTCTAGTTTAAGCTACAAACAAGTAGTTTATCCACGACACAGACACGACAACGAGCAGCTCAGTAGCACTAAGACACTGATACATACAGGTTTTCATCGGACCAATAAAGTTTTCTATTTTTTTAAAATGTCAATCAATCTGAGGAAAACTGACTTCCTGTTTATAAACGATTTCCTGTCCTGTATATTAATATTATTATTATTATTGTTGTTGTGATTACTATGATTACACACAGCGGAGTAACACACAGGACAATGGCACAAATCTGTTTGTCCAGACGAAATCAGCACCTAAAATCAGCAGAGGTAATAACACACACACGTGCACACACACACGCACGCACACACACGCGCACACACACACACAGTGAGCATGATCCGTTAATTCTCGTGTGATCATTGTGAATGTCATTGGCAATGTGTGGAATATTAATCATTTCATGTAATGTGTGTGTATGTATATATGTTAAGTATATTATGTATGTGCCATTTTTCTTTCCTTGTTTCATCAGACTGAGTAAAAATGAATTGAAGAGGACGACGTGTCCTTTAATTGTCTGTGTGTCTGTGTGTCTCCTGTCTTCCTGTGGTTTGTTCACACAGTGATGGTGCAGTGGTGTGTTTTTTTTTGTTGTTGTTGTTTTTTTTTTTAATCGAGAGCTGAACAGTCTCTGTGGTTCTCAAAAAACATCCTATACCCAGCACAGTTCACCACTTCGTACATGGAAACACAAAGCAGTGCACTACACGTACACGAGTACAGTGTCTATTGAGACGAGTCTCCGTCGGGAGACGGAGGGCGGGGGGGGGGGGGGGGGGGGGGGCGTCTAGCTCCGGGGCAGGATCCCCTGCTTGTAGGCCACTACGCCTGCAGCGGTGGCAGCGCACAGGAAGGTGGAGATGCCCATGAGCTTGAGGAAACCACCGACTGATGGTAGGTTCCTCTCCCAGGTGCACTACACGTACACGAGTACAGTGTCTATTGAGACGAGTCTCCGTCGGGAGACGGAGGGCGGAGGGGGGAGGGGGGAAGGGGGCGTCTAGCTCCGGGGCAGGATCCCCTGCTTGTAGGCCACTACGCCTGCAGCGGTGGCAGCGCACAGGAAGGTGGAGATGCCCATGAGCTTGAGGAAACCACCGACTGATGGTAGGTTCCTCTCCCAGAAGGTGGTGACGAAGGGCAGCGCGGGGACTTCCTGTCAGAGGACGGACAGCGGAGGGAGGGAGGGAGTGAGTGAGTGAGTGAGTGACTCTCACCAACCATTCAACCTCCTCTGCTAACGTTTACATTCAGAGATAAAGCTCTCTCACCGCACACTGAGGCTCCGCCTGCCAGATCTGACCCACATCTATTTTACCCAGCGTACACATGACCTGCAACACAACACAACACAACACAACACAACACACAGGACAGTTACACCATCGTCTCCCACACGGAGACAAGGAGCAGCAGGAGCTGATATCATTCATATAGATTTGGATATAACAG
>JAFBJQ010001528.1:16599-24099 GCA_016785345.1 Trinectes maculatus
AGGAGAGGAGAGGAGAGGAGGAGAGGAGGAGAGGAGGAGAGGAGAGGAGGAGAGGAGGAGAGGAGGAGAGGAGAGGAGGATGACACAGATGAGGTGACACTCACGTTGACATAGTGCACCAGCTTCTCCTGCTCGTTGACCTTGTAGGTCTTTACGTTGTATTCTCTGGCCAATCGGAGGATGCGGTTCTGAGTCGGTCCAATATAAGCCCCGCCCAGATCGACCCACTTTGTCTCCTTGTTCTGACAATCAAAACATACACAGTAAAAGATGACAACACTGACATACACATCTGACTGGTGGTTGTGTGGTTGTGTGGTTGTGTGGTTGTGTGGTTGTGGTACCTGCACAGTGAAGGTGCGTCCACCCACACGGTCTCTGGCCTCCAGCACCACAGGACTCAGTCCATGAGCCTTCAGCAGCTTGGCTGCACTCAACCCTGCACACAGAGCACACAGTTCATTCTTACCTCCCTGTGTGTGTGTGTGTGTGTGTGTGTGTGTGTGTGTGTGTGTGTGTGTGTGTGTGTGTGTGTGTGTGTGTGTGTGTGTGATGTCTCCTGTTTCAGGATTATGGGATTATTGGGTGACTGTCAGATGACGTCCAGAACCGGTTCTCTGCAGCTGTTTGTGTTGTGGGAGATGAAACAGGGATTAAGCTGCTTACCTCCCTGAGGGTGTGTGTGTGTGTGTGTGTGTGTGTGTGTGTGTGTGTGTGTGTGTGTGTGTGTGTGTGTGTGTGTGTGTGTGTGATGTCTCCTGTTTCAGGATTATGGGATTATTGGGTGACTGTCAGATGACGTCCAGAACCGGTTCTCTGCAGCTGTTTGTGTTGTGGGAGATGAAACAGGGATTAAGCTGCAAACATCTGAACGTTTGCCTTTTTCACAGCCGTGGGAGAGCGGGGGGGGGGGGGGGGGGGGGGGGGGGGGGGGGGGGGGGGGCGTGTACATTCTTACCACTGAGAATGTACTGCTGAGTCAGCACATAAAAACAGTGAATAATGTGCAGCTCAACGTGTGTAACTGCTGTGTCACGTCACCACAAGAACCACAAGCATTAGTTTAATCATGATCAAGACCATATGCTGGAGACAGTGGTGCTGGAGATGTTGGTGCTGGAGATGCTGGTGCTGGAGACAGTGGTGCTGGAGATGTTGGTGCTGGAGACAGTGGTGCTGGAGATGCTGGTGCTGGAGATGTTGGTGCTGGAGATGTTGGTGCTGGAGATGTTGGTGCTGGAGACAGTGGTGCTGGAGATGCTGGTGGTGGAGATGTTGGTGCTGGAGATGCTGGTGCTGGAGATGCTGGTGCTGGAGACAGTGGTGCTGGAGATGCTGGTGGTGGAGATGTTGGTGCTGGAGATGTTGGTGCTGGAGATGTTGGTGGTGGGGGGAGATGGGATACGTATGGGGGTGCTTCTTATCTCATGTGTCCGTGCAGATGATTATCTGGTCTTCGCCCCAGATTCTCTTCTTGGCTCACTCAGACCAGCAGGGTCCAACTTCAGGCCCCTCCCCTCCCTGGCTGTGGAGAAACCATCAGCCCTGAGCAGAGGAGCCTGAGGAGATCTCCCCCGTTAACCTGATGTTATTAGCTGCTCTCAGCTGAAAAGGTCAGCATCTGTCTGCATCTGCTGTCCACACCTCGTTTGGACACTGCTTTGATCAGATGGATCTTTCTTTTCAACATAAAAGCCTTTTGTACAAAAACGTTCAGAATAAAAGCATCATCAGTGCAGAGGATTCCCACGGAGCTGCTTCAGTCAGTTTCCCACGCCTTGACATGTTTGTGTGTTTAATGCTTCTCTCGGTTGTTGTGAGTCTGTCTGCTGAACGCCATCTGTCTGTCTGCTGAACTCCATCTGTCTGTCTGCTGAACTCCATCTGTCTGTCTGCTTCCTCTCTGATGAAGCTGACAAATACTGTCCTCCATACTGGCTGTGATCAGGAGCCTGCACTTTCTCACTGATGGTTTTATTTACACCTCCACACACACACACACACACACACAGACACACACACACAAACACACACACACACACACACACACACACACAGTGTATACAAATGCAGTTTGTTCCTGCCAAGTGGCTCCATCTTAACAATTACTGTTGTCAAGGAAACAAGGTCTGTCCCCACTGCTTTTTCCAGCACAGAGCACAGAGGATGAAAAGGACTCTGTGCTCTGTGTGTGTCTCTGTGTGTGTCTGTGTGTGTGTGTGTGTGTGTGTGTGTGTGTGTGTGTGTGTGTGTGTGTGTGTGTGTCTCTGTCTGTGTACATCATGCACTTCTGTCCATCAGGACTGATGACTGAAGGTCTGAACAGATCAGGACCTGAGCCTCATGTCCACAGAGACACACACACACACACACAGAGACACACACAGACACACACAGAGACACACACACAGACACACACAGACACACACAGACACAGCCCCCCTCCCCCTGCTGCTTTGATAACAGCCTGTCACAAGTGCTTCATGTCTCTGTTCAGTCCACATCTGCATGTCCAGGCAAAGGGACAAGGACACGTCTCTGGAGGGACAGACCCCCCCCCCCCGTCCACTGATTGGACACTGATTGGAATATATGGACCTCAGTAAAGGGCAGCAGGAGAAACAAATGGTGTAATTATGAGGAGCTAGTGTGGGCGGAGGAGGAGGAGGGGGGATAGAGGGGGAGGGATGGGGGGGGTTGATGACATGAACTTTCCTCTGATGCGTTTATTTTGTGATGTGATGGATTCAAAGTGACAGCGAGCAGCAGACAGAGGACAGCAGTCAGACAGGGACAGACAACACCTGAGTGTGGTTCAGACGCAGCGTGGCTGGTCCAGGATCAGATGTTCCCCGGATTGGGGCTGGTCCGGGACCAGATGTGAGGTTGCACAGGGTAAATACAGCACATCTGCCAGTGGAGCAGGAGCAACAGGAAGTAACGTCCACAGGAAGTAACGTCCACAGGAAGTAACGTCCACAGCTCGGAACCAGACCAGTTCAGACCAGTTCAGACCTCTGGGCCACTACCATTATCATTCCTCTTAATAATAAGCCTGTCATTAGTATTAGTAATAATCATGTGTCTTATTAATAATAATCATAACCCCAATGAGTTACGATGGTGATGATAAGTATTATTATTATTATTATTATTATCAATAACTGTAATGATAACTATAATAATAAGAACAATAATAATATAACGAGGGGACCTGCAGCCACATTAATAATCAGCTTGTTAATAACAACCAGTGTTGAGACACTGATCAACAAAGCTGCTGCTGAACCACACACACACACACACACACACACACACACACACACACACACACAGCCGGAGGCCCCCACGGCCTTCCTGTCCTTGAAACCCAATGGGTGATCAACAAAGCTGCTGCTGAACCACACACACACACACACACACACACACACACACACACACACACACACACACACACACACACAATCAAAACAATAAAACTTTATCAGGTCACTCTTCAGCTTTATGGACGCGACCCATGATACATTATGACCCCCCCACACACACACACACACACTTATGTAACAGAGCGGGCTGTGGCTGGTAACAGCGGTGGGGGGAGGGGGGGCAGCGGGCGGAAGAGGAACTGGACTCGGCGCAGAGAAAACTGTAATCCTCCGCTGTCTGCGGCTTTAGTGCAACAGTTGTGCGTCCGCTCTGCGCAGTGGGCATCAGAGCACGCGCGCGCACACGCACACACACACACACACACACACACACAGACACAGATCGAGTCCTACCTGAGATCCCTGCTCCGACCACGATCACGTCGTACGTGCCTCCGGGTGCAGACATGGTGTGTGTCCGTGTGTGTCCGCCGCTGAACGCAGGACGCGCCGCGGAGCGCATCTGTAATAAAGGCTCGGTCTCTCACTCACACACACACACACATACACACACACATACACACACTGTGTGACTCCGCCTCCTGTAGTGGAGCAGGCACTGCCCCGCTGGACACACACACACACACACACACGCACACACACACACACACACACACACACACACAGAGTCCACTGAGTCGCTGTCTCTGTACCTGACTCACTCGGCTGCAGATCAGCTGTTTATATACATATAGATATATAGATATATAGATATATAGATATATAGATATATAGATATGTAGATATATAGATATGCAGATACATAGATATGCAGATATATAGATATACAGATATATAGATATATAGATATGCAGATATATAGATATACAGATATATAGATATACAGATATATAGATATATAGATATGCAGATATATAGATATATAGATATATAGATATACAGATATATAGATATATAGATATGCAGATATATAGATATACAGATATATAGATATACAGATATATAGATATACAGATATCAAGATATACAGATATATAGATATGTAGATATACAGATATATAGATATACAGATATATAGATATATAGATATATAGATATGCAGATATATAGATATACAGATATATAGATATACAGATATATAGATATACAGATATCTAGATATACAGATATATAGATATACAGATATATAGATATGTAGATATACAGATATATAGATATACAGATATCTAGATATGCAGATACATAGATATGCAGATATATAGATATATAGATATACAGATATATAGATATGCAGATACATAGATATACAGATATATAGAGAAATCTATTCACGTGGAGCTGATGACGTCTAATGAGAACAACCTGTGATGCCACATGAAGAAGAAGGAGGAGGAGCTGCAGTCTGACCTCATTCAACCTGAACATGGTGAAACATCTCAGTCTCCATCTGAGGACACAGGAACTCAGCATATCTTATTCTACAGTAGACAGCAACATGGCCCCTCTAGTGTCTGCTGCCCTCTGGTGGCTGTTTGAGTCACAAGCTGACGTGGTTGACAGCTCTGCCCCGCTGATGAAGGTCCTCTCAGCTGATCAGCAGCTGGAGACAGGAAACAACCAGTGGGACATGCAGATCTTCAGCTGAGCTGACAGTAAGGTGACGCCCCCCAGTGGGTCAATGGTGTTACTCCCACAGTAGTGGTTACCTGTTCGCACCTCTGCACTCTGATGTGATCCAATACAGCAGCTCTGGAATGCAGATATATAGATATACAGATATATAGATATACAGCTATATAGATATGCAGATATATAGATATACAGATATATAGATATACAGATATATAGATATACAGATATATAGATATGCAGATATATAGAGAAATCTATTCACGTGGAGCTGATGACGTCTAATGAGAACAACCTGTGATGCCACATGAAGAAGGAGGAGGAGCTGCAGTCTGACCTCATTCAACCTGAACATGGTGAAACATCTCAGTCTCCATCTGAGGACACAGGAACTCAGCATGTCTTATTCTACAGTAGACAGCAACATGGCCCCTCTAGTGTCTGCTGCCCTCTGGTGGCTGTTTGAGTCACAAGCTGACGTGGTTGTCAGCTCTGCCCCGCTGATGAAGGTCCTCTCAGCTGATCAGCAGCTGGAGACAGGAAACAACCAGTGGGACATGCAGATCTTCAGCTGAGCTGACAGTAAGGTGACGCCCCCCAGTGGGTCAATGGTGTTACTCCCACAGTAGTGGTTACCTGTTCGCACCTCTGCACTCTGATGTGATCCAATACAGCAGCTCTGGAATTACACTCCGCCTCTTCACACGTGTTATGATGATATTATTATTATTATTATTATCATTATTATTATTATTATCCTCATACAGATGATCACATATGAACATGAACTCACATCGACCTCATATTTCTGCATTTAATCTCAGATTTCCTTTGTCTCCCGTGTCCATGTCACATCATGTTGATGTGACATGGATACAATCAAGTATGTTTTTAGTTAATATGTATGTAAAAAAAACAATAATTAAGTTCTCAAACCAAATGCATTCATCTTTATATATGTTTGTATCCTTACCGTGACCTGGGGTATTATTATTATTAAGATGGTCAGTCCTCATAAATCCAGCATCTGAGATGATGAGATGATGATGGTGTTGGTGATGATGATGGTGATGATGGTGATGGTGATGATGAGATGATGATGATGATGATGATGATGATGATGATGATGATGATGATGATGATGATGATGATGATGATGATGATGATGATGATGATGATGATGATGATGATGATGATGATGATGATGATGATGATGATGATGATGATGATGATGATGATGATGATGATGATGATGATGATGATGATGATGATGATGATGATGATGATGATGATGATGATGATGATGATGATGATGATGATGATGATGATGATGATGATGATGATGATGATGATGATGATGATGATGATGATGATGATGATGATGATGATGATGATGATGATGATGATGATGATGATGATGATGATGATGATGATGATGATGATGATGATGATGATGATGATGATGATGATGATGATGATGATGATGATGATGATGATGATGATGATGATGATGATGATGATGATGATGATGATGATGATGATGATGATGATGATGATGATGATGATGATGATGATGATGATGATGATGATGATGGTGATGATGATGATGGTGATGATGGTGGTGATGGTGGTGATGGTGGTGGTGGTGGTGGTGATGATGATGGTGATGATGATGGTGGTGGTGGTGGTGGTGGTGGTGGATGATGATGATGATGATGATGATGATGATGGTGGTGGTGGTGGTGGTGATGATGATGGTGATGATGATGATGGTGGTGGTGGTGGTGGATGATGATGATGATGATGATGGTGGTGGTGATGATAGTGATGATGATGATGATGATGATGGTGATGATGGTGGTGATGATGATGGTGGTGGTGATGATGATGATGATGATGATGATGGTGATGATAGTGATGATGATGATGATGATGATGGTGATGATGGTGGTGATGATGATGGTGGTGGTGATGATGATGATGGTGGTGATGATGATGATGATGGTGATGATAGTGATGATGGGGATGATGGTGGTGATGATGATGATGGTGGTGATGATGATGATGATGATGATGATGGTGATGATGATGATGGTGATGATGGTGGTGATGGTGGTGATGATGATGATGATGGTGATGATGATGATGGTGATGATGGTGGTGATGATGATGATGATGATGATGGTGGTGATGATGATGGTGATGAGGAGGTCTGAGGTAAGAGGGTACAGAGGGTGAGGGAGGGTTCACAGGTCTCTTGGGTTGTATCAGTGCCTCTGCTGTGAGGGCAGACATCTGTCAGCAGAGGGCAGCACTGACCTGACATCACTGAGTCACACAGACAGAGTAAGGTCTTCTGGCTTAATGAAAAACATAATAATTAAAAATAATTCACGTGGTGGAAAAAGAATCCAGTGTGAAGAAGGAAACGTTTGTACAATAAGTCAAACCCATACTCACCCACTGAGCTCGACCTCCAAACTGG
>JAFBJQ010001528.1:29099-55193 GCA_016785345.1 Trinectes maculatus
TCTGTCCTCCACCTGGACCACTAATAATCTGTCCTCCACCTGGACCACTAATAATCTGTCCTCCACCTGGACCACTAATAATCTGTCCTCCACCTGGACCACTAATAATCTGTCCTCCACCTGGACCACTAATAATCTGTCCTCCACCTGGACCACTAATAATCTGTCCTCCACCTGGACCACTAATAATCTGTCCTCCACCTGGACCACTAATAATCTGTCCTCCACCTGGACCACTAATAACCTGTCCTCCACCTGGACCACTAATAACCTGTCCTCCACCTGGACCACTAACCTGTCCTCCACCTGGACCACTAATAACATGTCCTCCACCTGGACCACTAATAACCTGTCCTCCACCTGGACCACTAATAACCTGTCCTCCACCTGGACCACTAATAACCTGTCCTCCACCTGGACCACCACTAATAACCTGTCCTCCACCTGGACCACTAATAACCTGTCCTCCACCTGGACCACTAACCTGTCCTCCACCTGGACCACTAATAATCTGTCCTCCACCTGGACCACTAATAACCTGTCCTCCACCCGGACCACTAATAACCCGTCCTCCACCCATGTCCCTCTGTCCCACAGACTAATCCAGCCTCTTCACCCTGTGTCGTGCTGCACACGTCAGGTTGCCTCCTGTCTGTTCCTGCTGGTATTACACTCTACATACTGTTGAAGCGGCCTGATATTTCAGCCTGATTAAAGTAAACAGCTTCACGTGATGATGGTTGTAGGTAATAAAACCTGCAGTGAGGCCCGACTCCCACTCCAATAAACCACAACCAGGAACGTCACATTTTCCACCACTCTGTGTGTGTGTGTGTGTGTGTGTGTGTGTGTGTGTGTGTGTTATTCTACTGGCGCGTGAGGGGCAGTTTGCAGTTTGGGACAGTCAACAAAAGGAGATTGTGTACCAGGTTTTCGATGCACTGATCCGGGACGTGAGTCCTGTCGTCCTAAAACCTCTGACATGAGCCGACACGGTGAAACCCGGGTTCCGATGTGAGTGCAGTGTGAGAACAGTCAGACACAGACACAGCTTATATTCAACATTACTATTCACCCACTGAACGATCAGCTGTGGCTCGTCACATGTGTCTCATGACAACAAGAGAGGACGGTTCTGTCAAATAACGGGGACAACAGACCAAAGCAGCGTCCATCAGCTGACTCCTGCTAATGCTTCCAGCTGATGAGTCGCACAATCTGGTAAAAGCCTCTAAAGGTGCATTTGATATCTACAAACAAGATAAAGGACCAAGCCACACGTTTTCACCGCCTGATGAGAACAATGTGGTAAAAGAATCAACAACACACGTAACAACAAAACCACAATGTGCACCAAGACGCTGCTGCAGTACATCATGTGTGTGTGTGTGTGAGCATGCATCCACACGCACTGAGAGAGAGACAGAGAGACAGACAGACAGAGAGACAGACAGAGAGACAGACAGACAGAGAGACAGACAGAGAGAGAGACAGAGAGACAGACAGACAGAGAGACAGACAGAGACAGACAGAGAGACAGAGGCTCCACTCGTGGCGTGTGTGTATAAATATCCACTACCCACCTCACTTACAGCTTTCTGTTCACACTCATATGGACATACATTGCACAGTGTGTGTGTGTGTGTGTGTGTGTGTGTGCGTGTGCGTGTGCGTGTTGGGGAAGGTGGGGGGTGGGGGTGGGCAGACAGCGTCTCCCTGACAACAGCTGTGTACTCAGCTGCCAGCTGGGTGAGACAGAGCTGAGGATCCCTCTGAAGATCTGGCTCCTCAGTGGAGCTCATGTGCCATCACACACACACACACACACACACACCAACATCACCCCCCACTGCAACACACATACAACGGGTCATCAAAGGGTGGAGGTGGGAGAAACAACAGGTAGAGGAATTCTGTTCAGTATGACTCCATCAGACTTTCTTCTTCTTCTTTACAATTACATCATCATCATCATCATCATCATCATCATCATCACCTCCACCCCCAACCCCAACCCCCATCACCCCCACCCCCTCTCCCACCTCACCTCCCTCCATTGTTTCACCAGCTTTTAATAAACTAAAGGGCAGATTCCTGACTAGAGCGAGGTGGGATGGGGGGGTGGGGTGGCGTTGGGCACAGACCCACAGAGCTCACACACACACACACGCATGCACGCACACACACACACACACACACACACACACACACACACACACACACACACATCTCAGTTTGGTTCTGTTTCTTCTATTTGTCGTGTTGTCCTCTGTTCCTGCCTCCTCACTGTTCCTGTCTCTTTCTCAGATGTTTTTCCTCATTGTTCACTTCAACACCTTCTTCTTCTCTATTACCTTGTCTCCTCCTCTTCCTACCTACCACACTGTCTATAACATCTGTCCTATAACTGATGTACCTATAAAGCGTGCACGTGCACACACACACACACACACACACACATACACACCCTATTGGCTCCACGTGTTCCATTATTCTTCCAGCCTGGCTGTCAGTGTCTGATTAGTGTTTCCACTTGTGCCAACACAAACACGATTCATCCACTTACACATGATGTCTCTCTCTCTCTCTCTCTCTAACACACACACACACACACACACACACACAGTTTCTGGACTGGTGTGCAGCAGGAAATACCTGCAGTAAAGGAGGAATGCTCACCTGAGCGCAGAGATGAGAAGAAGTGAAGAGAAACTCAAATGGAACTCTGTGTGTGTGTGTGTGTGTGTGTGTGTGTGTGTGTGTGTGTATCATTTGTCACGATGTAAAATGAACACGTCTCACATTGGCTCACGTCAGTCGTCGTAGAAAACAGGTTTCAATAAAAATAAATCAGTATTCAGAATCTGAAGAGAAGGACAGGAGGCACATGAAGGTGTGTGTGAGGGTGTGTGTGAGGGTGTGTGTGAGGGTGTGAGGGTGTGTGTGGGGTGTGTGTGGGGGTGAGGCTGATGGACGTACCTTCAGCAGCAGACATGTCCAGAGACGCTGAGATCCTGCTCACAACACTCAGATCTTGTCCACTATAGTTTTCCAGCCAGCTCCGCTCCCTCTCTCTACCTTTCACTCTCTGCAACACACACACACAGACACACACACACACACAGAGTGATTGTCTGAGCGCTCGTCTCTCCTCCGTCTCACTCACCTCCTCCTCCTCCTCTGTCTGTCCCACAGTCTCTCTCTCTCTCTCTCTCTCCCTCTCTCACAGGGAGATCAGCAGAGGGAGGGGGCAGCTCTGTCTGTGAGGACGGTCATCACATGTGGATCGTGACACAGCAATCGTATATCACACGCCCTTCTCTCTCTCTCTCACAGACTCTCACACACACACACACACACACATACACACACACACACACACACCAGCTGACGCACCGACACGCTCCACAGCGGCAGATGGGAATTCCAGCCCTGGACGCTCCGCTCGCCCCATCAGGAGAGAGCTGACCAAAAGCTGCAGCCACTTTTACGAGGTCAGGGTTATAAAACTGTTGGCAGATTGAGTTTGTTTAAAAACAACTGGCCCCTGTGGCCCCCATTTCACGCCCTCTCCCGCCATGCTGGTGGTGGTGGTGGTGGTGGGGGGGGGGGGCGGGGGTGCGTGGGGGGGTGCGTGTGGGCTGGGGGGTGGACATGGAAAAGGAGTAAAATGTGAAGTTAAATAACTCGCCCCAACTGCGTTCTCCAGGTTGTTCTGGTCAAAGCTGGTTCATCGTCCACCTGTAGGCAAAGTTAGATACGTCAGTCACACGAAACACCTGTAACACCTGTAACACCTGTAACACCTGTAACACATGTTCTAATGAAAAGCTTGAATCTGCATGAGTCACCTGCTGCACTTCACGTTTCACGACGTCTCCTCCTCACCAAACACTGACCTGACGCTGCAGCGTCTGCATGTTGAGAGACAGCAGCAGATCCAAACACTGACGACCTCATCTGTCCTTCTCACACAGTCAGCGAGACCTCACACTGTCACACTGAGGCGCGAGACAGATGATGACATCATCACGCTTTATTAAACAGCCTCAGTGCCTGGAGCCCGGAGCAATAAGAATATGGCTGTGATGATAAGGACGTGGGGACATGGGACATGAGGGAAAGTGAAAGTGGCATATGCTCAGACACTTATTGCAACACACACACACACACACACACACACACACACACACACACAGGGCCTGGTATGCAGAGTTAAACCTCTCGGGGGAAATAAGTGGGGAGTGAGCTGCATCACACTAAGTAGGACTTAGTAGGTCAAAAGTTTAAGAAGTGCAATTACCTGAATGACCTTGGCTGACCCCCAAAATTCTCACCTTCTGTTCCTCCCCTCCCACACACACACACACGACAGAAGCGATTTACAGCCGGGAGCAGGAGAGGGTGAAAATGTATACACCACCAACAGGCTCCTGTAGAGAGAGAGAGAGAGAGACAGAGAGAGAGAGACAGAGAGAGAGAGAGAGAGAGAGAGAGAGAGAGAGAGAGAGAGTGGGGTTAGTGGCGTTTGTGTGTGTTTTGATGACACTTTCAGGTGGTGTATGTAAATGATGGCTGCTGTGAGCAGTCTTCAGATTAAATGACCATAACTCACCTGGACAGAATCGCACCGCCTCTCCCTGGCCTCCTGCGCCTGTGTCCACATGAGAGGTGGTGACAGCGAGTCAACGGCTTCAGATAACGCAGCATAATATCACGTTCAGAAAATGTCCGGCAAAGCCAAATGTGAATCCCATATGTAGGGAGAGGGGAGGGTGGGGCGAGAGGCAGAGAGCAGAGCAAAAGCCCCAACGACCTGAGATATATGATATGATGCGACCAGAGGGAGGAGACACCGCCACAGCAGCAGCTCTCTGAGCGCGTGGAAAAACGCTGATGTTTTCCGGTAACGGAATACGAGTTATTTCTGTGTGACGGCTGTCGACATGTAACTTAGTTTTTAAGATGATCATAAAGTGAAATCTGTGTATCAGGGCCCTGTTAGCATGTCAGATTGGCCCTGGTGGATGGTCAGGCAGCAGGTCAGGTTGCACCTCAGCGTATACATCATCAGAGTATAAGCCGCGTGATGTGGGTGACGCGTCCCACCTCGCCTGCAGGGCAGCCCGACGCAGATGCTCCTCCATCAACTGCGACGTGACACGAGTCGCCTCTCCTCATCAGAATGGGATTAACAGGGCAGGGTCAGAGGTCAGCTCCATCCCACTCTCAGGCCTATAGGCACGGCGTCCATCGGCAGCCGTGTGTGTGTGTGTGTGTGTGTGTGTGCTCTTTGCTTTAGGGAGAACCAGAGCTGGTTTTCAGTCCTCACTTGGAAGATGGATTCTCAGCTTTCAGCTGCATGAGAAAGACATCGGAGGACGAGCTGTGGCTGTGGGACGCTGAGCGCAGGTTTGCCTCAGAGATGGTCTCTCCTCAGAGAAGACAGTCCCACGCTTGTCATTTACAGCCAGTGTAGAATAACGTCCTCTTGTCTTGACCAGGTAAAGTATCGCCACAGCTGCTGCCAAAGACAACTGATGTGTGATGAATGTAGCAGGTCCGCTTCAGAACGTCCACAGGAACAAAACGCATGTCAAAGAGACGCTGTGGTTTGAACTCGCTCTGTCTCCTCGTCATCTGAGAAGCACAGTGCAGTTAATGAGCTTAACACTCATATGCACTGAGCGTTGGACGGGCGGAGTGAGAGCTGGATGGGTGGACTGATGGTTGGACGGGTGGCCTGAGCGTTGGACGGGTGGCCTGAGCGTTGGACGGGTGGCCTGATGGTTGGACGTGTGGCCTGAGCGTTGGACGGGTGGACTGAGCGTTGGACGGGTGGCCTGAGCGTTGGACGGGTGGACTGAGCGTTGGACGGGTGGACTGAGCGTTGGACGGGTGGACTGAGCGTTGGACGTGTGGACTGAGCGTTGGACGTGTGGACTGAGCGCTGGGCGTGTGGACTGAGCGTTGGACGGGTGGCCTGAGCGTTGGACGTGTGGACTGAGCGTTGGACGTGTGGACTGAGCGCTGGACGGGTGGCCTGAGCGTTGGACGTGTGGCCTGAGCGTTGGACGGGTGGCCTGAACAAAAGAGAGAAAGTTAAAAGTTCAGAGACACTAAGTGAGAGCAGCTAGGTGTTTTCCCATGAGCCCCTGGGGCAGTGGCTGACCCTGTGAGGTCGGGTGTAAACCCTCACCCCCCCCCCCCCCCCCCCCCCCCCCCCCCCCCCCCCCCCCCCGCCCCCCATAGGCACTGAGGAATCCGTGGAATGAGGAAGAGCAGCCAGAAACACGTCATCTCTGCAGAGGTAAATTCATCTGGACAGTCACGGTCCCCAGAGGATCAATCACTCTGACTCACTCTATGACTCCTTCACGTCTCCTGCAGCGCCACCTGGAGGTGTGGGATGGACTTTGTCAAGACATACGTTCATGTTATGTACATGTGGAGTCAGAGTCGGTGCTGCAGTGAACAATGAGTGGAGCCATCTTCATTTGTTTGCTCCATGTCAAACTCTTCAGTGTCCATGAAATACACAAACCTGTACTTTCACAAGCGTTTGTAAATCCACGACTTTAAACCCAGCACAAATCAGTGGAAGCCAATAAATGGAAACATGCGACTTGTGCCGCGGTGTCAGTTACCAGCAGCTTATTCAGAGTGAACTCTGAGGCCAAACACTGCGGCTCTGGGGAAACAGCTCTGAGAAGAACAGCATGTGAATGCAGGTGCTCTGTGATGTGTGTGTGTGCGTGTGTGTGTGTGTGTGTGTGCGATTTGTTGTCATGAGAAAAGAAAGGCATGCAGCCAGTAAACAGAGACGTTTCCCCTCTTCTTCTCAGATATCTGTTTAGACCTCGTAGATTAGCGATGACTCCATCAGACTCACATTAGGCACATCACGCACACACAGCACGCGCACAGTTGTGTGTACTTAAACACACCGGGATGCTCTTCACACCAGAGACATCTGCGGCCTTCCTGCATATATCACTTTTTACAGTGCTGAGCAGAAGAGCAGTAAAGCTGAGCCAGGACGAAACAGGAGACGACCAGCGTCCATGTTGTTCTGCTGCTGCTGAGAGGAGACGCAGAAACAACACAAAGCACACAGGCCAATCACAGCGCCCTGACAGGAGGCATCAACAGCAGGGTGACTCATCTCTCGTTTGCTGCAGCAGTCTGCTCACGTGTTTGTCACCATGTTGCTTCAGGCCGGAACGCAGGATTTCTCCAATGCACCAGCCACAACACAATGTTGCATATTTTTCTATGACAACCTACAAACCAGCAGGATGAAACACACACAGGCACATCTGTAGCTGATGTTCAGTTTATACTAAAGGTCAACAAATCCCACACAGACCGACTGATCATATACAGTATGTGTGTGTGTGTGTGTGTGTGTGTGTGTCTGAAGCCAGCGTTCTATATACCACTGAGTCTCACTGCTCCACACACTGTGGCTGGTGCTACACACCACAGACACACACATGAACGCAGGATGGTTTGGTTGTGTTTGGGTAATAATGTCAGATTTCACAGGCCAGTGATGCCGCTCATTCTGTTTGCTGCTGCTGCGCCATAGAAAAGAAAATATAAAAGACAGACAGACAGACAGGCAGGCAGGCAGACAGACAGGCAGACAGACAGACAGACAGACAGACAGACAGACAGACAGACAGACAGACAGACAGGCAGACGTTACCTGGGTTTCGCTGCTCAGTGAATGGGGAAGTTAATATTTGAGTATGTATGTAAATAGACAAAGATAAAGCCCAGGCTGATGTAATGCACTGCTTCTGTTTCAGTGCGTGTGTGTGTGTGTGTGTGTGTGTGTTGGGGGGACACAGGCGCGGGGTGGGGGGTGGGGGTCTGTGTCGGGGGGTTGATTACCTCATGTTTGACTTATTCGTTAACCAGAGTTTGCAACACAGGCTCTAATTACAGCGGTGCCTCAGCCTGTTTATAGTTTTTACACTGCCACACACACAGAGACTGGACGAACAGCTCCCTCCTCCAGACCCCTGCTGATATCCACCTCCATCCACCTCCACATCAGTCACATGATCATCGACAACAAGACAACGCTGCTGCTAAAGGTCTTAAACAGGAAAAACAGAAATCATACAAGTTGTGACGTTACCTGGGTTTCGCTGCTCTGTGAATGGGGAAGTTAATATTTGAGTATGTATGTAAATAGACAAAGATAAAGCCCAGGCTGATGTAATGCACTGCTTCTGTTTCTCAGTGTGTGTGTGTGTGTGTTGGGGGGACACAGGCGCGGGGTGGGGGGTGGGGTGGGGGTCTGTGTCGGGGGGTTGATTACCTCATGTTTGACTTATTCGTTAACCAGAGTTTGCAACACAGGCTCTAATTACAGCGGTGCCTCAGCCTGTTTATAGTTTTTACACTGCCACACACAGAGACTGGACGAACAGCTCCCTCCTCCAGACCCCTGCTGATATCCACCTCCATCCACCTCCACATCAGTCACATGATCATCGACAACAAGACAACGCTGCTGCTAAAGGTCTTAAACAGGAAAAACAGAAATCATACAAGTTGTGGTCCACACACCTCCATCGTGTCACACAATGAAAACACACGTCAATAAGCTGATGTGCCACGTGCTTTAATTGAGGAACGAGCAGTGTGTGCATCTGTGTATTTGTGAGACAAAACAGTTTCACCTCCCGTTGTGTCTCTACGGCGAGGAGGCGGCGGCGGTGGCGGCGGCTGCTGGGTCAGCGCCACTGCGGGGACCAGTGAATACGTCGCCCAGCAGAGCAGAGTAGTTGATGTTTCTCAGAGCAGTCCCACCAACGTCAGGCCTCACATTCACCTCCAACTGGAGATGACAGGGATACACGGGTCACAACACAACTCTGACACACAACACTACACAACAGCGTGGGGGGAGGTTACACAGGCACAGGCTGAGTGATGCGTTTGGACTGACGACCGAGTGAGTGAGTGAGTGAATGAGTGAGTGAGTGAGCGAGCGAGCGAGCGAGCGAGCGAGTGAGTGAGTAGCTGGAAATGTGACACTTTTCCTGTGTCTCTGAATTAAGTCAGCACTCGCACACGTGCACGTGCACACACACATGCACGCACACACACACACGCACGTGCACACGCGCACACGTGCACACACACACACACACACACACACACACAGAGTCCTTTCTGTCCGTGCAGGCCTCTCTTTGTTGTCTTGCCACAGTGTATCTCTCTCCTGCTCACCTGTTTCTGCTTAGATGTGGATTTGGAAAACATGTTAACTCAGGTTTACACAGGAAAGATACAAATTTAAGAGAGAAGAACAAAGGAGCTACTTCCTTCCTTATTGACTCCCCCCCCCACCCCTCTCTCTGTGTGTGTGTGTGTGCGTGCTTCTATCATTGGAAGGAGATGTAGATGTCAGAGAGTTAGACTGGGATTAGTCATTAGTCATTAAAGTCACTTCCCACTCAATTCATTCTGGCCTTTTGGCTTAACAAACTGCTGAGTCATTGTGGATGACAAAGCAGAATGTGGATCGATATTTGAATCAGCATGTGCATCACTCGCTCCTCTCTCTTACCCTCGAGGTGTCTTCTGGGGTCACTGCGGGAAGAGGGTGCTCCATCCAGTTGATTCCAGCGAGTAAGGCGAGGTAGTCAATCTGATCCCCATCTGCAAACCTGCAGCAGGAATGTGTCCAAATGAGAAACAGTTACAGTACATGCTCTTCAAGCCAAATACTAAACCCAGGCCAATAATAATAATCTTTGAGCAGAGAAATGGGGGATACTTTACAATCCAGTGTAAACAAATCATTTAAAGCCAGAACCCTGGGCTGATCTGTCCTGAGCTGCAGCGTGATGCGTGGGCTCGTACCTGCTGAGCAGAGCTGCGAGCAGGTTCTCGGGCACGGGCAGACGGCACGCCTTACAGATGGTCCTCATCTCTCGGGTGGAGAGTCGGCCCGTTCTGCAGACGCACGAGGAGAAGATGGTCAAATATGAAACGTTGGAACCTGCATCAGACTGTGCATCTGTTTGTGGTGTGGTTTTAAACCAAATAAAAAAAACCATTACAAAACGATAAATAATCTGTGTTATTAAAGGACATTTTAATACATCTCTACACAACGAGCAGCTTCTCGCCATTCCACCGCTCTGACACACTGAGTGCAGATTTAAACGGCCTTTGTATTTTGACATTATTCTCATTCTCAAACTGAATTTGTACGGAGACAATGAGTGTGGGAAACAGAGGGTTGTTGTCCTCAGCTGTTTGCCACTCTGATGCCAGACAATGCAGCGGCTCATTCCTGTCATGCCATCATCGTTACAGGGCGGTTGATGAGCGAGCTGATGCTAACTGAGGGTGTCGACACAGGCACAACACACACAGTCACGTCAGCATGACCTTGTGGAAACTGTTGACCCCCCCCCATTTCAGCAACCGTGTTTAAAACCAATGGAAAAGGTGGACGATCGTATCTTATCCTAACATTTTATCCACAGAAACAGAAAGAGGAGGAAGACAACAAACATGCAACTGTGTGTGTGTGTGTGTGTGTGTGTGTGTGTGTGTGTGTGTGTACTCTGGCCTGAGCTACATGCCATACAGGTCTTTAGGGTTCATCTGGTTCCACTCTCACACTGCTGGAACTAATCGCTGCTCTGAGATATGGGGCCACTGCACGATTGATGTCTTGTTGTGACGCAGTTGGTCTCTTTGTGTTTCAGTTGCAACAGTATATTGTCTTGAGCCAGCATCAGCAGTGTGTGTGTGTGTGTGTGTGTGTGTGTGTGTGTGTGTGTGTAGCCTACTTGTTTGGGTCGCGGTGCATGAGGTCTCGGGCCATGTGAGGGAACTGATCAAAGTGCTTCTTCCTGAGGAAGTCCTGGGCCACAGCCAGCATCAGGCCCACGTCCACCTCGAGCGGCTGGCGCTCTGAAACACTGCGACCCAGCACCAGCACCTCGTGTTCGGACAGTCCACAGTCCAAGCCCATCAGCAGGCTCCTGCAGTGCACACAGGCACAGAGACACGTAACGCACAACACCACACAGACTGAACTGTATGCGTCATAGTCCTGTACCTGAAAGACTCATATGGGATGAAGCCAGTGTTGCCAGGGTCACTGAGGGTCAGAAAGTTCCTGATCTCTCGCTGTTTCTCCTCAGGAACTGAACGGAGTTTGCTGAGGATGTTGCCCACGTTGGCTTTAGGGAACTTACACACAAACATTCACTCCGGTTACGACAGGAAAGCTGCCATGCACAAACCTTCACTTTGCTGCCTACCTCCTCAGCATGTTGCTCCATGTAACTGAGGGTGTATTCATCAGCATCCAGAAGTTGGAAGAGCTGGTTTTTCAGGCAGAGGGTCGCTCCCACATGCAGGTCCTGAGCTCTGAAGCACTCTGATGGCTCGCTCTTGAACAGCTCCTGGCCCGGCTTCTTCACACGGCCACGCTCCAGAAACTTACCCCCCAGCACACCTGGAGCACAACGTGGGAGACGTGGAAAGATGACAGCATGGGCAGGGATTATTTTCCCTACCATTTTCCAACCCAAACGTTTTAATTTTATTGAAAATCATCTTTTTTTTTAATTGTTTGCTTCAGATTGGTAGTATTTTTAATCAAACATAAATCTAAGGTACGTTTATATTCTTATAAAGTTTATATTCTAGATATGGCTCTCTGATTTTGAACATGGGACATGCTAATTATGCTACACTGTAAAAAAGTCAAATATTTTTAGACATTGATGAAACTCTCTAAAGATGTAAAGTGGGACTATGACAGTTGTCTAATTCTGGGAAACGAAACCCCACTAACGTTGTTGTTTGCGTTTACCAAGAGAGTCATAGAGTTGTAACTCATGTGTGGGGAGTAGTTCTGCGGTGCAGCGATGGTCCAAAGGTTTTTTTTTTTTTACCTGAGTTCCTCTGGGGGCGTTCAAACACACTGATGGAGTCATCGCTGAGGTAGAAAGAGATGATGAACACCCTCTCGCTGTTAACTGGATCGGTGGTCGCCATCTTGGCGCGGAAATTCAGCACGTTACTCTCTAGGCCACATCTAGCGGGACGGATAAAAACCAGAGTTGCGGGCTTCCACTGACACATGCAGGCACAATTTTACTGTGAATACAGCTCCTCCGACCTGTCTTTCTCCATAAACTTGAGGAAATCTTTCTTTGGGGGCTTCGGCAGCAGGCCCTGGCAAGAGCTGAGCGAGTCCTCCTCAGAGCCAAAGCCGTTGTAGGGGGGCACAAGCCTCGGGGGCTTGGGAGCTGCGGGAGGTTTGTACTGCACAGGGATGAAGTCCTCTGAGAGGAAGGAGGGGAGAGAAAGAACACTTAAAAGAAGAAAGAAGCCCAGGGGGAGAGGTGAAACGATCGGAGGGCAGCAGGTAATCCATCTATGCAGGGGCACGGCAGCCGGGTTCTCACTGTGACCCTAAGCTGACCTCTGACTCCTCAGAGTCAGACAGGACCCTCCATCACAGGGGCCCGTCACTGAGAGAACGCTGCAACAAAACCCTCGTCCCCTCTGCCTTCAACCACGGAGGATAGGTACATCACGCAGACAGAGGGGTTAAGCTAACATCCTGGTTCTAATATGCACCAAACATGACAGAGGTTATCACAGAGGTTATCTAGAAACTCTGGTTCATATTTCATAAGAACATTTAGAACATCTCTGCATGAAATGTACAAGGAATCCTGAACCTCTGAGCCAGGAGTCCGTTCTGTCAGAATTGAAATGCTTGCTCCTACTGCCACCAAGTGTTCATCTGAAAGCACTGCAGGGACAGGCACCAGATGACTGGAGGCAGTGTGGTTTTGTTCAGTTTTTGTGATTTACCTCGGCCGTGTTTGGAGTGGTAGTAGTCTTTGGTGAAGTCGTCACAGTCAGTGATGAGTAGTTTTCTTCCAAACACGTTCACCTCTCCACCGACCACCAGATCACAGTCCTTATAAAAGTCCTCATGCACGGCTCCAGTCTGCAGGAAGGAGGCGGTAGAGGGGGGTGAGATGAGTGAAGAAGCCATCTCACACTTCTACACAGCTGAGACAGGACATACTTTGAGGCTGTCCAGAATGTAGTGTTTTCCATGGGTCATAGAGTGGATTACGTTGAGCACAGTTCGGTCCGTCGTCTGTCCAGGCTGCTTCAGTGCAGTGGGAGCATTCTGCAGAGAGATCACCAACAGTCAGGGGAATTCACTGTCACACCCAATAACCAGAGCCGCTCAGTGTTCTGCATGTAACCACAGACAGACAGACAGACAGACAGACAGACAGACAGACAGACAGACAGACAGACAGACAGACAGACAGACAGACAGACAGACAGACAGACAGAAGTCATCTGTCATGATGGACATGCTGACGATTTCTCCTCGGATGGTAGATTCTGGTCAACCTTTAGAGCTGACATTTAATAAAAGGCATCAGTACAGACAAACAAAATTAACACACACATGTGCGTGCGCCCGTGCGCACACACACACACTGGAGGCTGGCTGTCTTTCAGGATGAATTAGGCTTCAGTCAGTAACTGGAGGAGAAAGGCCAGAATGCTCGAGGGAGGCTGGATGCTACAGCAGCCTTGTCAGACTGAATGAGCTCTTTGGGTGGAGATGGATGGTGGGAGAAAAATGAAAAGAGATCAGCTAACCCCAAAGAGGGACACTGCAAGGCCTGCAACTCCATCCATAAATGTTCATGTACTATCTAAATGTTGGTCACCAAATCTGAGAGACCTGAAGCATTAAGGAGTTTCCAAGCCTGAATTTGTGTTACGATCTATTTTCCCATCCCCTCCCAACATTCCATTGTCAAGATGCTTCAAAACAGCTTCTGTCATGATACCTCACCTTAGGTATACGGCAGCGGTGGAGGAATTTGGAAAAATCTCTGCCGGAGTTAGGGTGGATAACTTCCAGGATCTCAATCGTGTCATCAGCCAGGAAGTAGTGAAGTATGAGCTCACGTGCATCCGTGACGCTGTCTGTTTCATTCCAGATGCAGGAGAAGCGCAGGACTTTGCCGCCATGGTCCAGGAACTGCTTCAGTGTGTCATGCCTCTCGTATGGCCGAAGTGGATTCATACTTTTCTCAGTCTGGACACAGAGGCATCAACAGGGAAGCAGTGAACAAAGATGAATTGTTTAAATGATAACCAGAGCTAAAATACCTCCAAGCTCTCTGTGTTGTATATCTGTTTGTAATGTAACGTAAGTATACCAGCTATTTGGGAAAAATATTCCAGGGAAGGAAATGTATAAGTATCAATGTTTATAGATTTATAAATGATGTGATGTCTACCTGTTCCCGCAGGTTTCTGTAAGGGTCATCAGGTACAGGAGCAGGGTCATTCAGCCGCACTCCCAGTTTTGTGAGAAAGTTCCTTGTAAAAGGGTCACAGCTGGTCAAAGTGAATGTGCGAGAGTACAGCACCATCTGTTGGTTGATGTTGAAATGGAAAATGTTGTAGAAATGGTCATCGTGTGGGGGAGGCAGTGGGATGCGATGGCGGCGGATAAGCGTTCCTGCAGTAACAGAGCAGTGCAGAATGATTCTCAGCTCTCACTGTAATCTTTTGTTAACTGTGGGTAATGGATCATATTGACAAAAACAAAAATGACTATTATCCAGACTTTTCCCTGTGATGTCACAAACAGATAGATCATCATCTCTCACCCTGAGCGATGCCACTGTTTTTGTATTTTGGCTCCACCACCTGTATCGTATCATCTTCCAGGTAGAAGTAGATGTTACACTTTCTGACTCTGTGGGTTTCATCACACACTGCAGACACAGCCTCCTGGAAGTATCCTTCAAAACACAGCACCTGAAGCAACAAAGGGACATCAAGCAAGAGATCAATCCAGACCGTACAACGAGGTTCTTCCAGGTGGTGACATCTTCAGTAGTGGTTTCAAGTAGGCAACTGGACCTCTTCAGTTTTCAGAGGACGAATCAGCTCTATTTCAAGAGGCTTCCTCAGCTTTGCAGCACAGAGCTGACAAAGCCTTTTAGATGAGATGTGAAACCTCTTCTGAAAACTCAAGAAGTCAAGTAAATGAAGACGCGTCAGCTGAGCTGAAGCTGTTTGGATTAAAGAAAACGTGTTTTACAGCGATCCACTGCAGACCCTTCACCTGTTTGTCGAGGGCGACCCATGATGGTAGGTCACTGCCTTGACCTTTAGGGTAGACAGAGTACTTTGGGTTCTTCTTCTGACCGGGCAGCAGCTCTCCTCCAATGCCCGGCTTCTCTGATCCCACCAGCAGAGCCATGCCACTGGAATAGTCAAAATGCTGCGACTTGTGGAATCTCTCCTTCCCCAGCTGCAGCGCATAAGGTTAAAAAAAAAAAAAAAAGAGACACAATATTAAAGTGTACTGTGACACATACACAGGTTTTAAAGTGAATATTCATTTTTGTTTTTCTTCAGACATGTCTCATGATAGAAAACAGATCCACTTCCTGTCTCTAGTTTATCGTCACCTTGTCCTCGGGGAGACAGAGTATAGGAAAAGCTATAAAAAATAGAGTGGGGTCATATGATGTCAGCACAGACTAACTATTATTCTACACAATTCACACTTGACGAGCTCATTTACAGTAAAAACTGTTCTGTGACTTAACTTCAACACAGTGAGCATATATAGTTTAACCCTCATCGCAGAGACATGTCAGACACTTTTTAATGAACAACAAATGAAGACACAGCGCTTCTTTAGCTCTGTGATGTTAGCTTAGCTTTAGCCAGGCATTAGCTCTGACTCAGACCACAGCCAAAGTCCAGTCATGTGTGTGTGGAACATGAAAAGCCACAACTTACCCGTCTGTTGGCAGAGTTACCAGGCAGAAATGGTAAAGACATGACGGTCTGATTGTTTACAACTCGACTGTTCACGTGAAATACTCCACTGGTGGAACGTTCCAGCCAGAGGTTGTTACTGGTTGCCATGGAAACCTATTGTCTGACAGTCTCTTAGCAACGAAACAAATGGGAGTCACTGGAACGGTAAAGCAAAATTAAGTAAATGTCATTATTGTAATATTGTATATTTAGAACACTGAGTATAATAAACTTTCGGTTTGATATTATATCCCTGTGTAACAATTTATGACACTTAAATGAACAACCCCCCCCCTCCCAAAAAAAGCATATCTTGTACTGCATTAGCATGTTGAAAGTTTCTATTAAGATTGAATCTGTATACAGCAGAGGCACATAAATGTAGAGTTTACAACAAAACCCTGTGACAAATAAAAGTCATTTTAATTGGTAACAGAGGATTCGGCTCATGAATATATAAACACATGCTGGTAGCAGTAGTCTATAAAATAAATGTGAAATTCATTTTTTTTTTATGTATTCATTCATAGACAAACCACATCTTACTGTACTGAATCCATAACTGTATTGCTAAACAACACACATTAAAAGTCAGGCAGGGGAGGCCAACGCAATCCATCAAAATTATTAGCCGCCCAGAAGGCATATCAATCAAACAACGAGCACTTCAGGAATAAAATTCTATCTTTTGAATAGTTCATGATGAAGCCTGGAATTAAGCAAATATAAACACAGGTACTGATTCCAATGAGCACCATTTAAAAGCAAATTTAATGTACATGCACTTGACTTCACTATGCACAGTAACATAATAGTGCATATTTTCCATATAGTACAATCTTACCTTAGTAAAAACGAATAAATATTTTGTGTGTATAATTCTTTTATAATTCTTGTTTGCTCGAAAGCACAGTATTTTATTATGGCCAGTCAGGTGTAATGAAGACATATTACATCCACATGGAGGTACAACTGCAGCCTGTGCAGAGACAAAGAGCTACAAGCTAAACTAAAAGGTTTCTTGCTTTTAAAACACTTACAAACCATCAAGTAGTGATTTGTAATTATGCCTCTCCAGTTCATGATGTCAACAGACACTTTGTCTTTGGCAGGCTCTAAGACGCCAGTCCCAGCAGGAATCCTCCGATGAAACCACTTGTGACAACAATGTTTTTCTTCACAAACTCTGTGGACTGAAAAAGAGACGTAACCGTTTCAGTTCAACAAAACAGCTCATGTCAACTTAAAATTCAATGATGTGCTTCCACAGTGACTGTATGAATTCATGGCATATTAGCATAAAAGACTCACATTGGTCATAATTTGTCAACATTTTAACTCTCCAAACTGCAGCACTTAAGTTTTTAAAATAGTAAATACAAAACATTTTAAAATATGACTACAGTCTAACAGGGTTGACTGCAAACTTGAATTGCCCTTTGTGTGTTAGTTTTATTAGAGGACCTACCTTCTCTACAAACGAGTTTAGTTCTGGACCTGCTTGATGCGTGCCCTTCTTTAACTGCTTCTTAGCTTTGTTGACATCCTTCTCCACTCTCTTCCAGTCCACTTGGATATAACCAGTATTGTTAGCTATCTAGAGGGAGTGTGTCAGGAAAGTTAAAAGAAGTTACTTTTTTAATAATAAGTTGAAAAGCGCATATCTTGTGTTAATGTCTAATGATACAAATACACCTGTAACAGCAGAAGACCTCCTCCAACAGCTGTAGCAGCAACCTTGCCAACCTTCTGGAAGAGATATCCTGCACACCTGAAACCATTAGCAGAGTATGTGTGTACAGTGTACACGAACACATGTGTTACTCACTGTAGTCACTTCAACTGCCTTCAATATTGCCATATAAAAAACTGCATCAATGAACGGCCCAACGGAAACTTGTATTACACACTGCAAAACGGTGACTTTATAGGTTTCAACCTTTGACAAAACATATGGGACACTGGGGTAAAGTAGTAACATGAGACAGGAGGACAGATGGACAATTCACAATACACATGTTTGATGTACCTTTGGACTATTTCTGGAAGGTTTTAGTCTCATCTGTATTATATTTATCAGTGGGGGAGCTAATGAAAGGCACATGAAGGCAGCACAATGCATTCAGATTAGAATATTTACCATCCACTCACTCCCCCGATAGCTATCTGTGTGGCCACGGAGTACTTCTCTGCTACCGGCCCGGAGTCTTTTCCAAAGACCCGGTTCCACCATCGCTGGCGTTTGGCATATTCCGTCAGGTCCACGACCTTGTCGTAAATCTCTTCTTCAACTTTACATGTATGGAAACAGAGACAGTCAGCGTACCTACATACAAAAATGTATGCAAACATACATACAACACAGAGCAATGTCCTGCAGTAGAAACTAGCGATTAGTACTACCACATTAGGTTTGGGTGCCAATGAACTGTAGCTGTTTCTCAAGGAGATTGAATCGAACGCATCTGGTTTTTGCCTTTTTGAAGAGGCTTCATCAGGACTAGTCCCAGCCTAGTCCGCGAGCATGAACTGATGAAGCCTCTTGGATGAGAGGTGAAACGTCTTCAAAAAGGCAAAAACCAAAAATCCAGTTGCGTTCGATTCAATCTCCTTGAGATAACTATGACCTGGATGAATGAGAATATTCACAGGCTTGTAGCTGTTTCCGGTTTAACGGGACGTAAGGGTGATGCCACTTAGCAGCCACGACACGGTCAGCTAACGATGTTACAGTCTAATAATAGAGACTTACAGAAGTTCTTCGACCTGCCGACAAGTTAGCATGGTCGGACAAGTTAAGCTAGGAGACAGCTGAAAAGTTAGCAACAAACGTACGCCCGAATAACACGGCAAGTTCAGACACTGGGTTTAAAAGATAGATTCGTGTCGGATAAGAGTTAACTAAGGAGTAATGCGTATAACCGGGGCTCAGAACAGCCAGTGTCCCGGTGAACAGACATTTAATATGTTTGTGCGTCCTTACTGTCAGCGCGGTCCGCCATTTTGGAAAACGCTGCTCCGGGTCTGTCCGGAGCTGCCTGCAGGACCTGCGTCATTAGCGTAATTTGACTGCGAGAGGGGTCTTAAACAGCAATAAACTTTTAATATTTATTATTGTTAAAACAAGTTTCACAGGAGAAACCCTATATTAGTTCGTGGAAACTACGTCATATACATATATACATATGTGGAACATACAGACGCGTAAGGTCACGTCAGGTCAATGTTGACTGCTAAAGAAAGAACTAGCTTACTGAGGGTTCAAACCCGTAGATGAAAACAAACACTCAAAGGTTTGGAAGAGCGCAGGAATACACACTGTCTTATCAACAAGTCATATCAAGACACACATAGAACAAAGTGTTGAATATTTCTAATCATGTAGATGACACTTTACCAAGTGCTGGGTGAGATGGAGATGCGTTACAGAGGTGTTTGTGATGTTTTATGGCCTGTGTGGTCAGGACGTTACCTGGAATAGTGACTCAGACCGTCCAGGTGGGACAAGTGCTGCTGATTGAGGTCTTCATGAGTCTGCAGACGGAGAGGCTGTCACATGTTTATAGGCCTGACTAAAATATGAATCATAAAATATCCATCCATCATATTTGTATAAGACTGCCACAGACATCCTTGACAGCCGCCCCCCACGTAGACAAACATGACAGCTCTTTAACCAATAGGCTGCTTTATAAGACAGTTACGTAATCATAACATAGAGTAAGAAACCACTCACACGACTCGGGGCGGGTCTTTGCGGCCCGTTTTGATGTGTGCGCGCGCGTGTTCGTCCGCGTGCGCGCCGTACATCAACTTGAGACCGTCACGTGGCTGCGGACCGGGGTCACCGATTGGCCGGGCCGAGCGGAGGGCGTGTCGACGGTGGCGGCGTGCGTTTGTCTCAGTGACACAATTACAACAACTTTGAGCCGCTGGTTAGGGAAGTTTGCGATCATATGAAACAACACTCACTCCAAAATCCCAACATCACGCCAACTTCATGCACAAACTGGCGCCGTGTTCTGACGTACAATGAAGAGTGTGGAAGCTAATTTGAAGGGATCATTTCCTTGAGGATTTGACAAGAATTTCGCTACGCCCCGTTTTAGTCCTGGATCGGTGTGCAGCACTTTTCCTTCTTATTGCGTCCAGCCGGAGTTGCTCGGTCCCGTCGATCTCCCCGTTTGTTCCCCATGAAGTCGTGCGGAGTGTCGCTCCCCGCCGCTGCCTCGGCTGCTGCCCGGAGCCTCGGCGTTGCTGGTAATGACGAGGAGAAAATGGCGTCGGGAAAAGCGACTGAAATCGAAGAGGACTTTCCGAAGCTAACAGCGCAGGAGAAGGAGAGCTTGGCCGGAATTGACAGGTCAGACCACCCGCGATGTGAACACCATCACCCGCTGCTTTTCTGCCATTTCTCTCTCGCCGCTCGCAGTTTTAAACAACAAATACGAAGCCGCCAAGTAACACGGAACCGCCTGTGTGTGTGTTGTTGTTGTGTGTCCTCTACTTGCAGTTCACTGTTTGGATTTCACAGGCTTCAAGAAGATGGCGCCAGAACGAAGGCCTTGCTGTTAAAGGTATGTCAGAGTGTGTGTGATCGCAGCCTCCTCTCTCTGATCGCCTCTCATTAGTGCATATCCCACCTGGTGGAAGTGGTACAGACCTCACAACGCCACCGGGAGCTGCTGCTAGCCGCGACACACACAAATACACAGACACACACGCACTCACACACAAGACCCGAATCCTCCAGCTGGGAAGCCGCCGTGGAAGCAGCTTCCAGTTGTGGATGTGATTATTACAGATGCAACACTAGTGCAGTCGGTTAGAGTGACACGGCCCCGGTACATACACACACATATGTGGTGTGTGTCTATGTGTGTTGGTTTAGGCCTGATGTAGCAGCTCAGCTAACCTGCAGCTCGATGTCAACCTCCACCCTGCTAACAGCAGCGCTGTCAGAGGCTGCCGGGGGAACAGCTAGCACGCTGCGCGATAGCATCCGCGTGGACTGTTGGAGACGCTGTTATCACGAGATTAACATACATATAACATATAGTATATATAAAGTGAACAGGTTACCGAGATCACAGTAACGTTACGTTGGCTGTGCAGGTGATCTTCGGTGTAAACTACAGGTCTGTGAGGTGGAGATGACCTGAGCTAGCATCACACTCTGAGTACAACACTGAGCCTCGGGACAGGACAAACGCACTTTATTTTGACAAGAGGCAGCAAGTTGACAGAAATGTTGGTTTTCCGACTCGGCCACACGTCCCAGCTCCGCTGGCCGGAGTTTGAGTCGTGCGTCAGCCCTGTTAGCATGTAGCGGCTAACTGTCCAGCAGTTCCCGTTCTTCTCCCGCTCACCCGGCTCTTCCCACACCGCTCAGCCGACAGCATGGAGAGGGGAACCGGTGCACTAAAGTGGCCGTTTAGGCGTGTGAAAATAATGGCTGCTTGCCGCGAACCAAGATGGCGGGGGTGGGGAGCAAATACCCAGAAAACGTTGGCTAGCTTGCTAGCAGCTGTGGCTAGGCTAATCACCATTACCATTAAAAATGAAGCTCTCGTGACAGACTGGTTCAGGACCCGGAACAAAGATAGTCGTTTAAAGCAGGAAACGGAGGAGCCCACTCCGCTGAGTGCATGTCGCCGCTCGGCTGCACTGCCTGTGCCGGGTGTGTGGCTCCAACATGTGGCTGCAGGTTGAGCCGGGGACATGTTTGTGTTGACTGTGTTCTCACACGAGGCCCAGTCACTCACCCACTTATTGTCTGTCTGTTGTCGTCCTTCACATCGCCACATTAGCCAGGGAGGCCTGTTCATTATTACATTAACCCCATAAGGTCTAAAAGTGGAGGCTTTATTGTGTATGAATGTGTCATACTAAATTGTTTTGCTCAGAATAAAGGTGGAATAAACCAACTTTGATGCCATGTTCTCTTTACATGCTCTCTTTGGACGCTACCACATTAAAAGGGGGGGGGGGGTCAGCATGTGACACTGTTTTTAACTGACAGTCAGCACATCAAACAAACATTGATTGTGGTACAGGTGATTTGTATGTTGAAATTACTTGATACATTTTGCCAAATCATCATGAGATTGTAATAAAATGGTGATGGTTATTAGATTAGATTAGTAAATTAAATCCTGTCTGTTCTGTGAGCTCATCAGCCAATGAACAAGAAGTTAATGTATAAACATGCATAACTGTGCATCGCCGAACAGCTGTCAGACTTTCACTCTCCTGATGAATGCACCATCGAATCATTTTAGAAAGTTTTAGAAAGCACGACTGGCACATATAGTGAACGTGATGCTCTATAAAAAGACCAAATTACCCCCTTTTATGTGCTTAAATTGTTTCCCAGTAATGACACATTGCATCCAACATAATTGCTTTGTTGCCCAGATGTGTGTTCTCACACATGTACGCAGGCACAGACATGGACACGGTCTCTAATCGTTCCTCCTAGCAGGCTATCAGGAGTCATTTGTTTAGTCCTTGTTTAAATACAGAATGACCAGGTCCATATTTTGGAATCCAGCCAGTAACGATGCAAAAGAGCTCTGGACAGCTCTGAAAATGTTCTTGCTTGGGGACACATCAGTCTGATCGTCACCTCAAATAAACCTAAACTACTGGTTTATGTCCCGATGTCAGATAAACAGGTCTTTTTTGTAACTTTTTTCATAATATGCACAGGATATACCATCTGTTTCAGTGTGTGTTGCACCGTCCTAACCCTGCACTGTTATTGTTCTTTCATTCAGGCCGTTAGCTGTTATGATGCCCTCATCCTGAAAGCTGAGGGGAAAGTGGACCCTGACATTTTCTGTCAGCTGGGCCACTTCAACCTCCTGCTGGAGGACTATCAGAAAGGTATGCAATGTTCCAAAATGTTATGATGCACATTAATATACAGTATACACACACACACACACACACACACACACACACATACATATATGAGAGAGAGCTTTTAACATTTTCACAAACCATCCACTGCTTCTGTGTCTCACTCGCTCTCCTTCATCTCTCAGCATTATCTGCATACCAGAGGTACTTCAGTTTACAGTCGGACTACTGGAAGGTGAGTGGAACACATCATATGTTTGAACTTGTCAGTGTTTGTGTTGCCTGCTGGTGGGCCACGTTGTCCTTATGTGAACACAGCCCAGTGGAGAATGGTTTTGCCCTTGTGCTGAAGAACGTTTACATTGTTGTTTTAACGCTTGTTTTTTCCCCCCCAGAATGCTGCCTTTTTATATGGCCTCGGCTTGGTTTACTTCCATTACAATGCTTTTCAGTGGTAAGTGCTAATTAAAAACAGTCTTGATCATTACATACAAGATGTTGATTTCAGCCACTTTCATAATGGTTAACATAAAGTAACATCCACTGACGTGAAGCCATTGTCAGAGTTGCAGAAATTTAAATACGTTTGTGTCATTTGTCCGAAAAAGGAACTTGTCTCCAGTGTTGTAGTTGTTGAGATGCGTCAGGTGTCCTCTGATGTTTGTCCAGGTCACATCAACCTCCTACATTAAAGCCCCATTTCCCAGTGCGGCTCATTTCTACAGAGAGTGTGCTGATAAACGTGGGCTTTTAATGGTACAAATGTAAAAGCTTGTTTTCGATGACATTGTGTGCAGGGAGCTCTCTCTCTCTCTCTCTCTCTCTCTCTCTCTCTCTCTCTCTCGCTCCCACGGGGAGCAGATCATTGCTGACAGTTTCCTGTGTGATTATCTTCACCAGCCCGTCAGTTTGTGTTTTTCTTTTCCGTGAGCGAGATGCATGTTGAAAGTGAAGTGTCATCCTCTTAGTCGTCTACACGACCTGTCAGTGAGGCCTTGTGCTCTCACAGCGGCAGATGTGTGAGGACGTTGAATGACGCTGCTTCTGAACAGAACCGCTTGACCTCTGCTGGCTCATGGTGGCTTGACTCCTCTGTGCAGTGTTGTTGTCCTGCCAGTTCTGAACGTCCCCATCGCTGAGGCCTGGGGAATGTGACAGTGGGGGAAGTGAGGGTGTAAAGTCAGGCTCTTGAGGATGGATTACGTCATCCTGAACCCAAAGCCCAGAGGAATGCTGAGCTGTCAAATGATGAATGTTATGCTGAAGGGAGGTGGTGCTCACTCAGCTGTTTGTTCCCTGGCCTTTAGAACAACCACCCCAAACCAGGTTCACCCCAAAAAGACAGACAGATATGTTACATACAATACGCAACACAGACATTTCTGGCCATACATCTCAAACCAAGCACCAAATGAAGGAGACACACAGTTCATCCGTCACTGTGATTTTTCTCCCATGGCCTTTTGTGCAGGAGAATTGTCTGTTATTGCTGTGTTGTGCTGTGTCACAGCCTGTTGTGTAGAGGAGCTCTGCTTTCCAAGCATTCGCTTCACTTCCTGCCAGCGAGGGAGGCGAGGGGGAGGGACCAGATAAGAGGGGGAGGGAAAGGGGGCAGTGAGTTCAGTCTGTTCTGCGTGCGTGCGTGCGTGTGTGTGTGTGTGTACAGGAGAGGGGCTTCATGCTATTGCTGTCGTTGTCATAGCGACACAGTGAGTGTGTTACATTAGGAAACTGGTGTTTGTCCTGGTTTTAATATGCTCTGGTCTCGCGGGTTTGTTTTTCATGTTGCACACAGAGAGGAGCAGAACATGTGTTGCCATCAACGCTGCAGCACTTTTGTTCTCGTTACTTGTAAATCTGCCACCGCGATCATTGGCCACATGAACTGTGCTAACGCCGGCTCGTCTATTTCCACAAATTACGGACAAAGTCTTTTTTTTGCTAAAAACACACAGTTAATTGTTCCTTCACTTAATCAGACAAAAAATATTGTGTTGTAAAAGCCACAGTGTTAATGAGGTCATGACATTATTCACTGTTGAAAACCTCAGAGACATGAAATTAGTTGTTGACTTGAACATTGCATACCATGATGACAAATGTCATAAGAAGACGAGGGACTGAGCGTCTCGTAACCAGATGGGTTATCTGTGTTGAACGTGCTGTTAATTATTGTTACTCTTGTTTTTCATGCGCAGGGCGATCAAGGCGTTCCAGGAGGTGCTTTACATCGACCCCAGCTTCCCGAGAGCGAAAGAGATTCACCTGAGGCTGGGACTCATGTTTAAAGTCAACACAGACTACGGGTCGAGCTTAAAGGTAAATCTGAAATCTAGATATTTTTTTTATTTGTCGTCCGACTGTTGCTTGTGGTCCAGGTGATTATCAGGTCAAACAGGAGACTGAGCTGTGGAAACGTTTCAGTGAAAATGTTTTGTAGCATTGTTTGTCGCGCCTCTGTGTTGTGGTTGTTTCTCAGTGATCCAGAAATCAGTATGTGGTAATAAAATTAAACACAACCAACGTGGAACGAATAACTGATCAGTCTCATTGAAGACCTCAGATTAACAAAGGCTGGTGGATCATCTGACCCATCTGTCTGTCCACACTGTCTCCTGACACCTGGGAGCTGCACATACCCACACACATACACGCTGTCTGATCCCGGCCTTTGTCCTGTCACAGCGGTTTGCGTTGAAATTGACTGGCCTCGTTGTAATGGTGGTGATTCCTGGTTGGAGGTACAATCGTGGTATAAAAAGCAGACTGTCAGAGTGTTTGAGTTTCTGTCCTGTTGTGAGTGAGGAGCAGCTTGTCTGGATGATATGTCCATATGATACATGGCACAGTATTGAGCCTAAGTAGGCTGCACGTGCTGCACGTCCTCACTCTATCTCGAACGCACCCCTCCCTCTGAGTCCTGGCTCATTTCCAGCCACACACACACACACACACACACACACACACACATATGTAACTGTACGAGTCATGTACAGGGAGGGCTGGGTGCTCAGAGGAGCAGAGATTGAATAAAGGTATGGTGGGGTAGAAATTAACAGGAAATTGTTTGAAAATTGGAGGAGGAAGGAAATAAATGGAGACCGAATTTGTTTTTCATCATCTTCTAACCAGCTTCTCCAGAAAGTGTCTCAAAATGTCCTCTAGCAAGACAAACACATACAAACATGTTCACTCACTCTGTGGTCCAGACAGAAACGTACCATATAAACGTAGTGCTGCTGTCGTCTCGGTGTGCTGTGTATTGGTAGGTGATGATTGTCTGTAGCCACAGAGAAGATCTTTGAGCTGAGGGAGGAGGTGAGATGGGGGGGGGGGGGGGTGGAATTT
>JAFBJQ010001528.1:55210-70210 GCA_016785345.1 Trinectes maculatus
GGGGGGGGGGGGGGGGGGGGGGGGGGGGGGGGGGGGGGGGGGGGGGTCTGAATCTGCCTGCCTGTTCCAGCTTTGAGGTATTGTGTGTCATCTCTCTGCACTCTCCACTGCAGCCGTCTGCTGAATAGTAATCAGTGACACCCGGATAGAGGGGGGGGGGGGGGGGGGGGGGGGGGGGGGGGGTGAGAGATAGCAGAGAGAGGGAGAGAGAGGAAGGCGAGACATGGGGAGGGAGGTGGAATGCCAAGCTGACAATCCTGCTGCATTATCTGCTTGGTGGTAGAGCGAGTGTGAAAGAGAAGGAAGGAGAGCGAGGGAGAGAGAGGTCTGCAGGAGGATGCAGCGGGATTCAGAGGAGTGTGATCTGCCCGCACTGTAGGTAACCTGTGTGTGTGTGTGTGTGTGTGTGTGTGTGTGTGTGTGTGTGTGTGTGTGTGTGTGTGTGTGTGTGTGCACTCTGTGACATTAAGACATCTGTCCATGTTGATATCTTGTAGCACCGCTTAAAGGGAGTTTCTTCATGGAAGGATACTGTGTGTGTGTGTGTGTGTGTGTGTGTGTGTGTGTGTGTGAGAGAGAGAGAGAGAGAGAGAGAGCACGGCCAAGGTTGTCAGGGTCCCATTAGCCTTGGGTGTAAAAAAGAAAGCTCCAGCTGGATGGTTCTGGATTTTTATCTGACTCTCTGTGTTGGTGTGTGTGTGTGCGAGCGTGTGCGAGTGTGTGTGTGACTGCTGCCCTAGTTACCTGCTGATAACGTGCGTTTGCCTTTCAGGTTTCTGTTTTCCACAGAAACACAGTGGAGTGCAGCAGCAGCAGCACAGTCTGTTCCCTGTGTGTGTGTGTGTGTGTGTGCTTCACGTCTTGTGGGCAGTCCCGGGGTTCAGGAGGCTGTGGAGGTCTCCTGACCACAGGATCTGCTGTGTATCTGCAGTGGAGCCCGTCACCGTGAGGCCACCTCCAGTTCTCTGTGCACAGTGACAGCACCAGACACTCTGCTGGTATTTAACAGCACAGTTCATGTGGTGATGAGGGAGGTGCACTACAGAGCAAAGGTCAAAGGGTCAGATCTGTGTGATGTATTGACAGACTGATGTGTGTCGTTGTCGTTGGAGGTATTGATGAAGTTAGCCATGTGCCACGCCTTCAGACAGCCGCTCTCAGCCTGGTCTGAAGTTCACCTGACGCCACACGCTGCTGTTACAAACACACAATATCAGTCTGGTTGAGCTGGTGGGCAGGAAGCAGGAAGGTGGGAAGGTTGGAGCAATTAAACTGAGACAAGAATATCTATGCCCCACCCACCCCCAGCTGTCGGCGTCCTCTCATGTTACGGTCATCGGGGTTCATCACAGCTCGTTGTGTTGATGTGTCTTCAGCGTGACGGCCTGCTTTCTGTCCTGAGACCTGTAGGACACCAGAGGTTTATTTTACACCTGAAGCAGACTTTTACTCACGTCCTGCCTGTGTTTCCATTCTTCTTCTTCTTCTTCTTCTTCTTCTTCTCACCCTGCAGCATTTCCAGCTGGCCGTGATCGACTCCAATCCCTGCACTTTGTCCAAAGCTGAAAGTAAGTGTTGTCTTCTCGATGACCCGGGAGCACACATACTGCAGAAACACACTGCTGTATGACGGTTGTGTGTCTGACTGTGTGATGTGACTTACTGACAGACAGTAACTATTGAAAGAGCACAGGAATATTTCTACAGAGCAGTTTCTCCTCTCTGCTGCCATTTCCCTGCTGACTCTGCCTAAGACTGAGGTTGCCTAGGAGACGGCAAATGGAGAGAGAGAGAGAGAGAGAGAGAAAGAGAGCGCTCACACACACAGGCACACATCACACATACACTGATACCAGAACACATTTACACACAGGAGAACCTGTCCCCCCGTCCCCAACCCCCACCTCTGTTCCATATTGTTTGCAATCTGTCCACGAGGGTGGATTTTTTTCAGATCCCTAATTTTTCTCTTCTTTTTTTCCCCCACAGTTCAGTTTCACATTGCTCATTTGTATGAGATCCAGGTAAGCACTTCTACATTGCTCTATCGCTATATTACTGTCTCTGCTATTGTATACAGGTCTTAACATAGATAGTGTGGTATTACAGACGTACATATACGAGGTTCTACACTGCAGGGTGAGAGGTCATCATTGATTTGACTGTAAGAATGTAATGACCTGAAACCATTAACCTTGTGTGTCTGCGTGTGTGTGTGTGCGTGTGCATTTGTGTGTGTGTGGGTACAGTGGTTTCTGTCTTTGATGTCCAGTCGTATCAGTGTTTGTTGTCTGGTCTGATGTCGGTCAGCAGGAAGGAGCCACTCACAGTGTCTGTCATTAAAATGTCGCCACTCAACTGAGGTGTCTTTATTGTGTGCAGACAGGAAGTCCTTGAACTGTGTGTGCATGTGTGTCTGATAAGAGGTCATTCACTGTGTGTGTTGGTGTAGTGTGCGTGTGTGTGTGCAGAGTGTACCATAAACTCCTCATATATCTTAAGGCAGGTTGTCTGTTGACACTAATTTGCCAATCAGAGAGAAGCCACTAGTTAATACTCCAAAGTATATTTAATCAAAATTCATCCAGTCAGGAGCCCAGTGATTTTAACCACCTGGACAGGTTGGCTAGGTGGAGTCTGAGACAAATGACCCCCACACACACACACACACACACACACTCACAGACTCACACTCACAGACTCACACTCACAGGCACACACCTCCAGACCCTACGCACCCAGACTCAAGGCCAATAAGGTCGCTGTGTTAAAACAAACACTTGGCTCACCTCAGACCAGGCAGCTCAGGTTTCCCTAAAACACCAAGTGTGAGGAGATACACACACACACACACACACATGCAGCATGCAGACACGCTGACAGAAGTGTTGAGTCTGGCCTGTCCTGTTCCACACTGACCCTCCCCCCCGTCTGTGTGTGTGTGTGTGTGTGTGTGTGTGTGTGTGTGTGTGTGTGTGTGTGAGATGGTCTGGTCGGTCATTACGAGTGTGAGGAGGTCTTTAGATTCTTTGTGTCTGTCTGGATAGAACAATAAAACACACCAGACCCTTCTGTCTGTCTGCCTTTAACAACCCCTCTCTCTCTCTCTCTCTCCGTCTCTCTCTCTCTCTCTCCTCTCTCTCTCTCTCTCTCTCTCTCTCTCTCTCTCTCTCTCTCTCTCCCTCTCTCCGTCTCTCCTCCTCCTGTCATTCTGTTGGCAGAAGAAACACAGAGCGGCGAAAGAAGCGTACGAGCGTCTGCTGCAGACGGAGAATCTTCCTGCACAGGTGAAAGCGACCACACTGCAACAACTCGGTGAGTCTTTGACAAAGTCTGAAACCTGCCTCAGCAGCACTCGACCACACCAGACTCCTCCAGTGCCTCGTTCCTGTTGGTGTGGAGCTTTTCGCTCAGTCACACACACGTTGTGCGTTCACTACAAACATGAGATGAGCATTGTTTAGCTCTTGCTGCCTTCCCCCATTCAGGATTTACAGGAGCACGTGAACACAAAATGCTAACTTTAGCTTAGTGTTATTTTAGTGTATTGTCTTCTCAGATGTTTGAATTACATGTGATGCCTCGTCATATATTACAATGAACGGAACATCTAGACTTCCCTTGTATTTAACTGTAGCTGGAACTGTAGCAGTAGCAGGTCAGTTTGGCTGTTTGTCAGTTTTGTCACGTGATGGAAATCAGGATGTGACGGTTGTGTTATTAAAACTCTGACTGCAGCTTCAGTGTCTCGCTGAGTCAGATTAGCAAATTCTTCTGGGCTATGGAAAACCTCATGCAGAGGTTTTCCATTTTCATGCTCTCCGCAGTGCAGACGCCCCCTGTCCCCCTCACCTTCCCCCTCCCCCTCCCACTGTTGTAAAAACCATTCCCAGTCTAGCTCCCTGTGGTAGTCATGGTGACCTGTGGAGTTTGCCACAGGTGTACAGGAGACGGCATATGGAGGACTGTCATGGCGTCTTCCTGAGTGATTGTTTATCTGTTGTAAAATGCCCATCAGAGAGTGTGTGTGGGTCCTTTTGTGCGACTCTGCTCTGAGAGGAGTTTACATGTCTGGATTCTGGTCCTCGCTTCCTCTGACTCAAGCGACACTCTGCTGCCGTTAGGAGGGGGGGCAGCCTTGGTTTGTGTGAGATGTTTGATCGGGATCTTGCCCCTGATCTTGATCTGGTCTCACTTCTCCAGGCTGGATGCATCACACGGTGGAGCAGCTCGAGGATCAAGGCACCAAGGACAGCTATGCCATCCAGTGTCTGCAGAAGTCTTTAGAAGCAGACCCCAACTCTGGCCAGGCCTGGTACTTCCTCGGCAGGTGAGCTGCAGAAGGGTGTGAGTGTTTGTGGATGTGACGGGACTTAGACTGTTTGTGTAAGTGTGTTATGACGGCCATCTTGGCTACATGAGCGTTTTGTTGCTTGAGGAGATTTTGAATGAATAGTTCAGCTGAATTCTGGGTGTTTATCTTCTCTTCTGGAACCACAGTGTGTTTGGAATGAAGAGGTTTTACTCATATCTCATGGTCTTCCTTCATCCCTCTCCTCCCAGGTGCTACTCCAGCATTGGGAAGGTGCAGGATGCCTTCATCTCCTACCGCCAGTCCATCGATAAGTCTGAGGCCAGCGCCGACACCTGGTGCTCCATAGGGTAAGAACTTGAGCAGAAGTTAGTCTGAGGTCACAGCACAGGTGGTTTAACACCTGTCTGTGACTGAGGCAGGTAAAGGCTGGTGTGTAGCAGCTTATGATGATACAGCAGCTGTAGTGTGACACGGGGGCTGGAGGGTGGGGGGTGGGGAGGTGACAGATATGGACGTAAACCCGGGCCTCTCTGCTGCAGGGTGCTCTATCAGCAGCAGAACCAGCCGATGGATGCACTGCAGGCCTACATCTGTGCTGTTCAGCTGGACCACAGCCACGCAGCCGCCTGGATGGACCTGGGAACCCTCTACGAGTCCTGCGGCCAGCCGCATGACGCCATCAAATGCTACATCAACGCCACGCGCAGCAGGGCCTGCCTGAACACGGCCGCACTCACACAGCGCATCAAACTGCTGCAGGTAGTGCAGACGAGTCGTCGCCATCAGCCAGCGCTGTGTGTTCGATGTTGTGGCGTAGTTGTGTGTTTGGGGAATGAAGTGCTGTGTTTTGTTGCCAAAGCAGTCGGCTTTTTAAAATGCAGATTATCCGTTTGTCATTTTGATTTATGACCACAAAGATATGAATAACAATTCATATTGATGTTTACACATTTTTCTCACTTGTAACTGCGAAGCATACCTCATTGCATTGAACATTTCTCTGATATTCTGTAGAACACAGTCATCGTTTTCTAGTGCCTCTCCAGTCAAGTTCAGCACTAAAGTTTGTGTCTCACGCAATTTCTCCTAGGCTCAGTTGTGTAACCTACAGCCAGGTAGTCTGCAGAATAAGAGTAAAATGCTTCCTAGTATTGAGGAGGCGTGGAGCCTACCCATTCCTGCTGAGCTCACGTCCAGGCAGGGGGCCCTGAACACAGCACAGTCACAGCAGGTGAGACCCAGCTTGTGTTCCACACTCCAGCCTCCTGGAGACGATTGAATCTGAAGAATATATTTCTGAGGGCTGCTCAGATACTGTCCGATATAAATACCATATGTCAGTACAGTCCTTATGCATCAGCTCTTAACCCGTTATGACAAAATCAATGCAAAGAAGTGCAAAGCTGGAAACGGTCACTTAATGATTAAATACAACTAACACCTCACATATTTGACACTTTGATTTGTAAACAAGTGTTTTACTGGTCAAATCCTCCGTCTGAAATGAGAGGTTCCTCCCACCCGCACCTCCAGCCACCTCCAAACATCGATCTGTGTTCATGCACTTCTGTATATTAGCAGTGACGTCATCCTCTTTTGGTTCTGAACATCATCTCCATCAGCAGCAGCACCCTCTCAGTCTGCTCTAAAACACAAGATGTAGTATTTCTGATTAGTCAGTGGACTCAGAATGAGGTCTGCATGTCTAACAAACACCCGACTAATGCAACTCCAGCTGCATTACTCCCAACGTCCACACAGCATGACTCAGTCCTCTGTCAGTGAGCTGACGCTGAAGACGGATTTATTTGAATGCTGAGTCAGCGTGCATGTGAATGTAGTGCAGTGTATCCACAGTGTTTGGACTCGTGGCTGTTTTCTCCCTCTCAGCCTTTACATTGGGCCGTGTCGTTGATGCGCAGTGCTGATGACTGTTTGTGCGTCTTGTCATCACAAACTCTGTCTCTGTTGGCTCTTTAGGCCTGTAAGGGGGAGGGAGGCCAGTCGGCCAGTAACCACGCAGACCCACAGGCCAGTCCCGCCAAGAGGAAACGCACTGCCAGCCCAGACAAGGTACATCCCCTCACCTCCACTCATCCCTCTCTGACAGGAAGTGGGGAGCAGTTGTTCACGCGGCCCCTCTCTTTCCTTTCAGAGTGTCACAGACTCGTGGGCAAACAGCAGCGATCAGCAGCAGATCCCCAGCTGGTACCTGACGCCACAGAAGCTTCAGGTTTGACTAGATGTCTTAACTTATTAAATGTCTTCGATGACTAAATAGCGTTTTAATTGGCGGGATTGTTAGTAAACAAAAAATTTGAGTTGCTTTTGAAAAGGAAATGATTGTTCCTCTACATTAACCTATCAGGTATTTGATATTTGGATTTGTTATGATCCCAGCACACATCATGCACTCTTGTGTTTACACTGAAACCTGCAGCACCTGGATCACTTGCGGACCAACCGAGCAAACCTCAAGCTCCCTCAGGTGCAGATGCTGGAGCACCTGGAGAATCAGTTCTCTCTGATGCAGCAGCATCAGCAGCAGGTACACACGACTGCTGACTCCACAGAACCACAACAACAGCCTAACCCTTCCTGCTGTGTGTGTGGAGGAGCTAACGTTGTATTAATGATGCTAATGTTTGCGTCTGTTGCAGATGCGGCAGCAGGCGGCAGCGGGTGGCCAGCCACGGCCCAGCCTTCCCAACGGTCCTCTGGCTGAACCCTCTCACCATCACGCCGGCCTCTCCCGCGCCTCCCCCCTCAGTCACACGGCCACGCGGCCCACAGCCAATGGATCCTGTTCTTCGAGTCCCTCGGCGGGGCCGCGGGGACACGTGGCCAAAAATCACGCCCTGGGACTTGGAGGTGGTGGTGCGAGCAACGGAAACGTGCCTTACCCGCAGCAGAACTCTCTACCTCACAACTGCACAGCCGCCAGTCACGCCAGCACCAGCAGCACCACCAGTAGTCCCAGTCCCGCAGACGAGACGTGGAGGAGCCAACAGCATAACACTACCACTCAGGTCCGCTCAGGTGTCTTTGAAGGGTTTGTGTGATGTTGCTGAGTCAGCACTCTAACTCCACATCTCTGTCTTTCTGTCCAGGGGCTTCAAAAAGGTCCGGGTTCACATTTGGCGGGTCCCAATGGAGAACCCCCTTTCTCTTCCTCCTCCTCCCCTCACACCTCGTTCTCTTCCTCCGGCATTATGAATCAGGTTGGACATTCCTCTGGACCCTGCACTGCCTCCTCCTCAGCCTCGTCGCTCTCGCCCACCTCTCCCCAGACCACGCCCAACCATTTCTCCTCTCCTCCCCACTCCACGACTACCTCAGGGGTCCACACCAAAGACACTGCACCTTTAGGGGGCAGCAACCACAGCAGCAGTGCCGCTTTGCCATCAGGTCCGGAGGTTGCTGTCAAACATTCAGCGGGGACACCCCTTAGTCCCGGCACCAGCCCCGCGCAGGGACTGACTAATCACGTCCAGGCGCGGGTGACGGACAGCTCTGTTGCCACGTCTCAGCCTGCTTCTCCTGCCCCGAGCGTGCTCACTTCAGACAATCCTCAGCTCTCAGCCTTGATGAAGGGAAAAGCCAATACTACCAATAATGATGACCACAGTAACCACGGTAACCACGGTAACCACGGAGGGCCCCCCTCAGAGAAACTCAACAACGTCCACCCGGGTCTCCATGGCTCCGCCAAGCCAACATCCGAGCACTCGGCATCCTCGCCACCGTCGGCCAGTGCCACGCCCTCTCCACACTCTGTAGACCCTCACGCCACCAACAGCCTGTCCTGCCTTAACAGCCCGTCCACCAACAGCCAGGGACCCACAGTCAACGGGACGGGGCTGGACGACTCCCAGAGCCCAGTGAAGGTGGAGCCCTCTGCTGGAGCTCTTAGACACAGTGCTCTGGCACCGTGGTCCTCGGTCTCCATCTACCCCAGCTCCGGGGAAGTCCTCAAAGCCTGCAGGTGAGAAGAACAGCGTGTGCTAACCCACATTCTGTGGTTTAAAAAAAAATACATGTGAACTCAGTGATGCTGCAGAAACAAAGGACTGTGATTGGATGTTGTGTTGTAAGGACTCAGATTGTGTTAGAAAGGCTCTGATTGGCTCCTGATGCACAGATGGCGTCTGCTGGTTTCTCTGTCAGTCTGCTTTCACCTGAACTGATGAACTGACTCTGCTCTCTGCTCTCTGGCTGCAGGAACCTGGGCAAGAACGGCCTGTCGACCAGCAGCATCCTTCTGGACAAGTGTCCCCCCCCGCGACCCCCTCGCCCGCCATCTCCCCCGCGGCCAAAGGACAAACTCAACCCCCCGACGCCCAGTATTTATGTGCGTACAGCACGGTGCCCCATTGAAGGATTAGGTTTCAGCATTGTGTTGTTGAGTTCAGACGTTAAGTCTGGAGCCAGTCCATGTTTACTTACCCTCCTGTCCCCTGTCCCCTGTCCCCTGTCTGACATACAGCTAGAAAACAAGAGGGACGCCTTCTTCCCGCCGCTGCATCAGTTCTGCACCAACCCGGCCAACCCAGTCACTGTCATCAGAGGACTGGCTGGAGCCCTCAAACTCGGTTAGAACCTGAGAAACACCGTCTGTGGTGTGACCATCTTACTGTCATGGTGTGACCATCTTACTGTCATGGTGTGACCATCTTACTGTCATGGTGTGACCATCTTACTGTCATGGTGTTGATGTCACTGTGAGTCTGACTGCTGTACGTGATACAGCAGCAGCTGTGTCCACACAACAACTGGACTTCACTGTCCCTTCACATGTGGCTCGTGTGGGCGTGTCCCTGTCATCATGGTTCTGTTGGGTGTGTGTGTGTGTGTGTGTGTGTTTTGTCATACATGTGAATTTGATGTATGACAACAGCACCATCTGCAAGTGGAGAATGTCACTGCAGTCACTCTGTCTCTGTTACGCAACAGTCCAGTCTGAGACGCTTGTTGCGTTTTGTTTTATTTTATGTTGAGACCAAACAACACACACACACACACACACACACACACACACAGAGACAGAGACAGAGGTTACATCCCAGCTGACATCCCTCCAGCACACTTACTTTTTGGGGCTGAATGATATTTTAAACGTGAACCTGCGTGATGTTCTGCTTAATTGCTCTCCTTCATTCACATGGCTCTGTGTTGTCATCGCACGCAGACTTGGGCTTGTTCTCCACCAAGACGTTGGTGGAGGCCAACCCAGATCATCTGGTGGAGGTACGGACCCAGTTGGCTCAGCCCACCGATGAGAACTGGGACCCCAGTGGCAGCAGGAAGATGTGGCGCTGCGAGAGCAGCCGCTCCCACACCACCATCCTCAGATACGCCCAGTACCAGGCCTCGTCCTTCCAGGAGTCTCTACGGGTCAGTGCCAGAGGGACACTCGTTATTAACAGATGAGCTTTCAAATTCAGGCTCAACACTTTAAACCAATGAGTGCATTTTGTGACAGGAGGAGAATGAGAAGAAGAAGGAAGTGGAAGCAGAAGCGACTTCATCAGAAAGGTGAATATCTCTTCTCCCTGAGTGTCCGGGTTTTTATTCTGACACCGTCAGTCTCATTCTCTCTCCTGTGCTCTGGCAGTGTGATGCGGCGGCGGCGAGGGCCTTTCAAACACCTCAAGTTCGGCACCAACATCGACCTTTCAGACGAAAAGAAGTGAGTGAACTCTTGAATATATTCGCTGCTGTACATCTGCTGGCGTGAGCCATCACTGTACTGACACACAACCCGTATCAGGTGGAAGCAGCAGCTGCAGGAGCTGGCCAAGCTGCCAGCGTTTGCCAGAGTGGTGTCAGCCGGGAACCTGCTCAGCCACGTGGGACACACCATCCTGGGCATGAACACGGTGCAGCTCTACATGAAGGTGCCAGGCAGCAGGACACCAGGTAAACACACACATTCACACATACACACACGCAGCCGCTGTCGTCCGTTTCCTCAATCAGTCGGTATAAATCACGTGCTCGACTGTTGTAGGTCATCAAGAGAACAACAACTTCTGCTCCGTCAACATCAACATCGGCCCCGGCGACTGTGAGTGGTTCGCTGTGCCAGAACCCTACTGGGGCGTCATCAACGACTTCTGTGAAAGGTAGGTCACCAGAGACGAGCGCCCTGACGCCATCATCTCACCCTCAGTCCATACTGAGATCTATGGGTTTTTTTTTCTCCTTTAACAGGAACAACATCAACTTCCTGATGGGTTCTTGGTGGCCCAACCTGGAAGACCTGTATGAGACCAACGTGCCTGTTTATCGCTTCATCCAGCGGCCTGGAGACTTGGTGTGGCTCAACACCGGCACCATCCACTGGGTTCAGGCCATTGGCTGGTGCAATAACATTGCGTGGAATGTCGGACCCCTCACAGGTAAGACGAGGAGCTGGGTGAGATATTCACTGTGCTGCTTGTTTGGAGAAAAGGTCACGCTCACATTTGTCTTCAGCCCATCAGTACAAGCTGGCGGTGGAGCGTTACGAGTGGAACAAACTGCAGAGCGTCAAATCCATCGTTCCCATGATCCACCTCTCCTGGAACATGGCCAGGAACATCAAAGTGTCCGACCACAGGCTCTTTGAGATGATCAAGTGAGGAACTGAGAAAGAAAATATGAAGCTCAATGTCCTGTATGGCTGCTGTGTGTGTGTGAGTGTGTTAGCGTTAGCGTTAGCCTGAGCTCACTCGGCGTTGCTGTCTCGTTGTGTCAGGTATTGTTTGTTGCGGACTCTGAAGCAGTGTCAGATGCAGCGGGAGCTGCTATTGGCTGCTGGGAAGGAGCTGGTGTGGCACGGCAGGACCCAAAACGAGCCCGCTCACTACTGCAGCATCTGCGAGGTGAGGACATGTGGACACGTGGACTGACTTTGACCATCGGAGCTGCGTCTCTGTCTCTGTCTCACCCTTCTCTGTCGACCTCCCGCACTCAGGTGGAGGTGTTTGACCTGCTGTTCGTGACCAGCGAGAGCAACAGCAGGAAGACGTATGTGGTGCACTGCCAGGACTGCGCCCGCAGGGGGAGCGCCGACCTGGACAACTTTGTGGTGCTGGAGCAGTACAAACCCGAGGACCTGATGCAGGTTTATGACCAGTTCACACTTGTAAGTATCAGACACAGCACATTAGCAGCGCAGGACGAGGTGTGTGGGAGGAGCTCAGTGTCTTCTTCATGTTTCTTCCCGCAGGCGAGTCCCCTGCCGCCGTCCTCTTGATGGTAAGAGGACGGAACCATCACGGACTTGATCTGAAACTCTCCGGAAACCTTTTTAAAAAATGTACTCTGATATTCAGGAAGTAAGCTAGCAGTCCTCCAACTGCGATCTGTAGCTATCCCATAAGGCAGCTGTGTGAAAGCTGTGTGTCTATGCAACCTGCCCAGAGTGGTGTGCCTCCCCCCGGTGGCCTGGAGGGGGACGGCAGGGCCTCCTGCCATGACCAGACCGTTCTCCTGCTGGCCCAGCTGGACTTCACCGGAAAACACACAGCAAAGTCCAACAGGAATAAATGAGGAAATGAAGTTTTGTACATATTATGTTTCAACTGGCAACATTGTCGCACTCAGACTACTGACTTTTTCCCACATGTGTAATTCTGTTTGTGGGTTTGACACATGAGCTTGGTGTCGTCCTCCTCCTGCCCTCCATTCAAAGAGTGATGAGAATAGCTGCTCTCCTGTGTGTGCGACTCCCTGTTGGTCAGGACATCAAGATGAACCATACCCCTCCCCCCCCAACATCACCCCCTTCATATGCTTTAGGTTGATTATTGGATGAGTGCTCGGTTACTTTGACTAAATCAGCCAAGTCACAGATAAAGTGGGTTGCACATGGACGAAAGAGTGAACTTTAATTGTTTTTTTTTATTTTGGTGTAAATTGACACTATTTATAAATGCATATTTATTGCTTGAAAATATTTGTTGATGGAATGCTGTACATTTTTTTTTCCCCAGAGTACCTGCCATGAAATTTGAAGGCGCCTTGTGATTTTAAACTCGGCCCCTCATACGTTTTCTATATAAATCAACTGCTGAGGAAGCAGTGTACAGAGACCTTCCATGAAAATGGGTTTATTGTTTGAAGGATGTTTTATGCGTCAATAAACAAAAGCTGTCTTTATTTACATCTGCAGATCTCTTCTGCTTATTCTTATTCTGATGAGCTGTGTTTTACGACTGCAGTGCAGAGAGAAGTCAGAACAGCGCCATCAGGGGGAAACGAGCTGCTCCACGTTAAACCAACGACTTTCTTTGTGTTTGGTTCTTTATGTTTCATATATAATATGTAATATGAATATGTTTCATATATAAGCACAAAATGTGAAAATGAGTTGTGTGCAGACACACACTGTATGTGACCATGTCACAGGCGTCAGTCACACTCAGCACACTGACCTCAAACCCGACGCATTCGTTCACACGTGATGTGCTGGTTCTTGTGTATGTGACTCTGCTGCAGGACGTTGTGTTGTGTTCGCCGTCTGCAGTCGGCTGCCGACAGGCCGCAGTCAGGTGACGCCTCATTAAACATGGCCGTGGTGCAGGGAGCAGGCCGGCGCCGCTGGGGGGGCCGTTTTTATCTGAATGAAATCTGTCGCCACAGAGACAGAAATGAAAAGCTGCTCTGATGTCTGCATGTGTGTGTGTGTCTGTGTGTGTGTGTGTGCGTGAGATCAGGGAGGTTTGATGTTCCTCCTTGTGTGTGGTGATTAAACTGTGTGTGGTTCAGTTTTCTGGGCCGCTGCCCCCCCCCCCCCCCCCCCTCCCCCTCAGGTTCGCTGGAGAGAAAAAGAGGAAGTGTGAGAACTGTCGGTTTCTGAAAGAGGAACAGACACAGAGTGTTTCCTTCCTCCAGCGACCAGAGGATCCCACTGACTCCACCGAACAAATGGCTGCTTGCATCACATATCACATAGTTTGTGTTGTTGTAACCGTCGGCACACACACAAACATGCAACACGTTGGCCGTTGGCCAATCAGAAGAGGGCATCAGATAACACTGTCACAATAATCCCAAAATAAAAACTATCCCAGAGGTCGGTGTGACGACCTTTCACCTGAAGGCTGCAGGAATGACGAGATGACAATGAGAATCTGGTTCCTCGTGTTCCTCAGTCAGTTAACCATGTTTCCCTTCAGCCTGCGTGTCTGTGTGTGTGTGTGTGTGTCTGTGTGTGATGGAGGTTGCTCTTTGTGCCACTTGGGACAAGGGGGACGAGGAGGACGAGGAGGATGAGGAGCGTGAGAGAGACAGAGGGAGAGATATTTCTTCTCAGTCATTAACAACATGGAGAAGGTGAAGGTCCAGGTTCAGGATCTCAGGGTTGGTGGAGACCACAACGGAGCTAACAGAGGACATCTGTCTGTGAACCTGGACGTCTCTGCTGCTGAAGCTGCGGTGAGGACAGCTGATGGACACTGAGGGGACGTCTCTGGGCCTGACAGGGTGACGGCAGATAATAAAGGGACGCGATTGGACAGACTGAGAAAGAGGAAGTGACAGAGTATGGACAGAGACAGGAACCAGAACCAGTATAAGATGGATCCAGCAGGTGTCACTGTAGCTGTGAAAGAGATGGCGGCTAATCTATGTCTCACACACACACGCGCGCGCGCACACACGCGCACACACGCGCGCACACACCCCCCCGGTTGCTGCTGAAGGTGTCTGCCAGATGTCTTAGTCACTCATGTGACTCAGCTTGTATTTGTTCCGTTCATATTTGTTTTTACTCTTAAACACGAGTGACTCAGCCTCGACACAGAAAACACGTGCAACTATTTCAGAACAGGAAGTGGACGTACACGAGAGGAAACAACAACAACAACAACAACAACAACAACAGCGTGTATTTGTTGGACTGTGTGGGTCCAGTTCTGTCAGTGACCCAGAGGAGCTCCCAGTGATCTGTGGAAGTTCTGGGTTTGTCAGGAATGTGTCTGAGAGGAGCTCGGACCTGACCTGAAGCCTGACGGCTCCTGACACAGCCACTGTCTCCTTCAGAAACTGACGCCATCATCACGTCGTCATGTGACCACCTGAAGGAAACCTCTGACCTTTCCTTTCACACCATCTTTGTTGAGGACCAGCAGCAGCAGACTGTGGTCCTGCGACTCAGAGACGTCACAGTGGGTCACTCAACCTCAACCAAACCTTTCAGTTTGAGATGAGGTCACGGGGTCAAAAGGTCATCTGTAAACACAAGCCACTGCGGAGAACAGGTGGATGGAGTCTATGTTTGGTAAAGTGACGAATGTGTGTCAGACAGGACGAACGAATATCAGATTCATATCAGAATAAAGAAAATCAGTATGTTCAGGAAACTGAAGATCTGACGTCTGGAAAAACATGGAGCAAAAAGGTCACATTGAATAAAGAGCCGGAAAACTGGAAAACCCACAAAAGCTGATATTTCATATTCTATTCAACAGAGACGATGCAGTAGAAGTACACTGTGAAGGTACCTGACTGTACCTGATAACAACACAGTGATGTTTTCAGACATCAGAGTCCGAGGCAGCAGCGCAGCTCCTCCTGCTAAAAGTCCCCGGGATTCCTCCAGGATGAGTCTGAGCGGTTCGGAGTCGTGAGTCACAGGAAGCATCGGGTTAAATGGATGAGTGTCTTGTGATGCTGCACACACTGTGTGTGTGTGTGTG
>JAFBJQ010001528.1:77710-81079 GCA_016785345.1 Trinectes maculatus
ACTGAGCCTGACCTCATCGATCACAACCCCGACCCCCCCTACAGGTGACGAGGGGAGGTGGGGCTTCGCTCCACATACTCTCATGACCATATTGATCCAACTCTGAGCAGCTGATGGTCACTTGACCCTAATCTACTTTTATTGAGAGAAATGTGCCCCGCCCCCCTGCACACACACACACACACACACACACGCACGCACGACTCTCTGTCTCTGCGTTATGGTCACTTCCTCGCTTCAGCTCGGTGACTGCTGCCACCTTCAGGCGAGGAGGGGAGAGCGGGGGGTGAGGAGGTGATGCTAATGATGAATCGTTCAGTGACTGACCTTTAGCGTTAGCTTCTCCTGCCAGTGACCTCGGCAACACACGCTGCTCCACTGTGTCTCTGGAAAAACCTGGAGAACAAAGCAGAAGAGAAAGATTCCCGTTCTGAATGAGGCGGAAACATGGGAATGAAGACGCTGACCTCCAGCAGCACAGGAACCAGAGGTGATGAGGTGTTTTCACCACCGCCCCCCGGCCTCAGAGGTCAGACACACATCAACCTGCGACTGAAAACCAGCGCAGGAAGTGAAACTCTCACAGCTTCACTCCCATTGGTGCAGGAGGGACGAACATGACATGACAGCAAGAGTCAAGGAGGGAGGTTCATGCAGGAGGGCTGAACACCAGGAGGACCGGGGGGGTGGGGTGGGTGAGGGGGGTGTTGAGGGGTGAGGGGGGTGTGGCCAGGCGTGCCATTCCATTCCTGCCTACACTGGGCGAGTCTATTCCTAGAGTGTGGTCTATGGCAGTTGATGTGGTTTTCCTCTGAGCTGCCTGGAAGATGACTGGGTCTGACCACATCCACATTCACACACACACACACACACACACACACACAGCCTATGTACTACAGTACTACAGTTTATGAGTTGAGAGCAGGGTGTGTGTGTGTGTGTGTGTGTGTGTCTGTGTGATGCTCAGAGACGGGGGTCTCAGTATCAGTGTGGTGTCACAGAGTCCAGCAGCCAATCAGATATCAGACATCAGGTGTCTGTCTGTGACAGGTGAGCGACAGCGTCCATTATGGAAGCTCAGTATTCCCTGACACCTCCAGAGGCAGATCCCCCCCCCCCATCGTTTCATAAGCTGAGGAGATGAAGCAGACCCTGCGTGTGAAGCAATCCCACATGGTTCCTGTGGGTGCTGCTGGGTGGCTGTTGGTACGAGCCCTGACTGAACCCAGGCCTGAGAGGTTCTCCAGGGACGGACTGGACCCCAGCCCCGGGCCCCGGGCCCGGCCCCAGGCCCCAGGCCCAGAGCGAGGGAGAGGGGCGTCTGCAGGCTCTTCCAAGGGGCTGGACTGATGGGAAACATCTGGCAAGACGAGCAGGGAAAGCTAACTCCCCCCGCAGGCGGCTTTATGAAGGGCTGGCAGAAGCGCAGACGGCGAGGAGAGAAAACAGAAATGAAGAAAGGAAGAGAAAAGAAAGAGGGACGTTCTCTTCTTCTACAGTCAGAGGGAGCAGCTCGGCCTGTGTGAGGTCACAGGGTTTAAGCCCAGCCAGTCCTGGATCTGCTCGAGAGCGCCACAGCCTGGCTGCTGATACCCGCACACCAACACACGCACCGATACACAGAGCCAGAGAGGGGGCGCCGGAGGACGGGTCAGTGACGCCACTACAGGAGCTTCTACTCCTACAGCTCAGAGTGTTGTTGTTGTGTTGTTGTTGTGTTGTTGTTGTGTTGACCTGTGCTTCATCAACAGCTGGGTTCCTGGGTGAACTCGTCTTGTGTAAGAGCCACGCGGGCGCCGCTGTTCCTGACTGACGTCTCATCCCGCGGCCGCCGTGCTGAACGAGCCGCCGCCGCCGCCGCGGCCGCGTGCTGAGTCACCGTGTGCACTGATTACCTTTGGAAAACAAAAGGAACACCTTGAAACGCTGCTCTGCTGTGAGGGCCAGGCCCATTGATCCTGGTTTTCCATGACGTGCATCCGTCTCTACAGACTCTTTCACACACACACACACACACACACACACACACACACACACACACACACACACACACACACACACACACACGCACACACACACACACACACACTACCATTTTTTGGAATTCAGAGTGGGGCCCAGGTAGGGGAAGCTTTGCCCATATATGAGCACAGGAGGAAACAGGCCAGGTGTGTGTGGTTAGCACAACGTTGGAACGAGTGCTCTTGAGTACACACACACACACACACACACACACAAAACCCACACACTCATACACAAGACGCACACGCTCTAATGGCTCCTTCTCCTCCACACAAAACAAACTGCATTTAGCCTGATGACGTCTGCGTTAGCGCGCTGAGCTCTTAACTCCACAATCTGCCCATGAATGACCTGACACAGCTGAGCTGTGTGAGCCGCCGCCGCCGCCGCCGCCGCCGCCGCTGCTGTGTAAACAGACACGAGTCATGTGAAAAGGAAAGTGAAGGAAAGAAAAGAAGGAATGAGTCAAGTGACAGTTGTTGAGATTGTTCTGCTGCTTAACCCACTTTGAGTTGTGTAACTGTCGCTGCTGGAATAACTACAGTCACAGCAGCCTGAGTGTGTGTGTGTGGGTGTGTGGGTGTGTGTGTGTGTGTGTGTGTGTGTGACCTGTCAGGTGACGACTTTAATTCTCTGCAGCATATTTAAAAACTTGATCATTAGAATTATTGATCAGATTTAATTGAGAAGTTAATAATAATAATAACTGGAGATGAATGTATTAATTAATAATCAGAATCGTTACATGAAAAGACTGAAATAATAATAATAAAACTAATCATAAAGACTCATTACTTTTTACCATTATTATTATTATTATTATTATTATTTTGATAAAAACATTTTTTTAATTGGGGGGTGGGGTGGTCTGCTCAGCTGTTTCCTGGGGCAGGGTTCACTCCGTCGGCAGCGTGATAAGGCAAAGGCCAGATTCCAGACTAATCTCCTCCAGGAATTTAATCTCCCTCATCAAAGATACCTGTGATGCATCTCGCCGCCAATCTGCTCGCTATCACACGGCCGGAAACACTGACTGATAACAGCTGACTGATCCCCGCCACTCCACTGCCACACTTTACGACTGACTCCTTATCACCACTCCCCTCTCTCTCTCTCTCTCTCTCTCCCCCTGAGTGACACACACACACTCACACGCACACACACACACACACACACACACAGAGGGTAATGTCGTCGTGGCCCACGCTGAGGACAGTGATCTGGTGAAGTTGAAGGAGCGGCTGTCATTGTGTTGCAGTAAAACAAAACGAGATAGCGCAGGGTGTGTATTTGTGTAGTATGGTCTCCCTCCACACACACACACACACACACACGCACACACACACA
>JAFBJQ010001528.1:93087-95587 GCA_016785345.1 Trinectes maculatus
ATATATATATATATATATATATATATATATATATATATATATATATATATATATATATATATATATATATATATATATATATATATATATATATATATATATATATATATATATATATATATATATATATATATATATATATGTATCATGGATTTATTGATGTAGTGGTGAAAAGGTGTGTTGTGTCGTACGCGTATGGCTCCAACGTGAGCGAGTGAAGTTTTAGCGTGAAAGGAGAAGGTCAGGTTTAATTTCATCTCCCTCAGCAGGTCAGCAAACTGAGATGATCAGCTGTGGGTTTGACAGAGATGTGTGTGTGTGTGTGTGTGTGTGTGTGTGTGTATGTGTATGTGTATGTGTATGTGTATGTGTATGTGTATGTGTATGTGTATGTGTATGTGTATGTATATGTATATGTATATGTATATGTATATGTATATGTGTATGTGTATGTGTATGTGTATGTGTATGTGTATGTGTATGTGTATGTGTATGTGTGTATGTGTATGTGTATGTGTCTGTATGTGTGTGTGTCTGTATGTGTGTGTGTATGTGTATGTGTATGTGTATGTGTATGTGTATGTGTATGTGTATGTGTATGTGTATGTGTCTGTGTCTGTATGTGTGTGTGTCTGTATGTGTGTGTGTATGTGTATGTGTATGTGTATGTGTATGTGTATGTGTATGTGTATGTGTATGTGTATGTGTATGTGTATGTGTGTGTATGTGTATGTGTATGTGTTTGTATGTGTATGTGTATGTGTATGTGTATGTGTATGTGTATGTGTATGTGTATGTGTATGTGTATGTGTATGTGTAATGAACGTATGGATTTTGCTGCCGTTGGGGAAAGTGGCTCGCTGGATGAAGTCATTGTCTGGACACTGGGGCCTGTTACGTCTTCCACCCAGATGGACATTGCGCTCAGGTTTGATGGCATCTTGCCACAGGCGCCGTGGACGTCTCCACGTTCGGCTCTTCCCCCGTGGCGAGGAACGCGCGTCCCTTCCCGTCGTGAACTCCTGAACCCAGCGCGACACGATCTCTGTCCAGCACAGTGTGTGACGTGATGGATCCTCTGCTGGGCAGACGGACGCACAGAGTGGAGAGAATGAATAAAACAAACTCTTCTACAGAGGTCGTGTGTTGGCCCGCGGCTGCACCGTGACTCTGACCCCTCCCCCCCCTTTCTGAGCCGCACTTTCTGATTCACCCTAAAGGTGAAACATCTAGGGACACACACACACACACACACAGAGCAGCGTGTGCACGTGACAAACTGCGCACGTGTGTGTGTTAGTTAAAGAATGTGAGGAATGTCAGCTGATAGCAGTGTATCTATATGAAAGGCAGTGTATTAATGCAGTAACAGGGACAGATTAAGCTCCGACGCGCAGACTAATGACTCCTAACTGTCCTTTGTGGCGTTGAGATACGTACGCCGCCGTGACCTCCTTCACTTATGTAACTCTGTGCAAACTTTTGAATGTATCTATACCCCTCTGATGACACGTGCGTTAATTCAGGGACAATAATGTGACGATAACGAGTGAATAACGAGCATCTGATTGGGTCACACGTGCAGTACTTCCGGGTCAGTTGAACGCAGGCAGGACTGAGGTGTCCGGGTTGTCCAGGCTCTGCAGCTGGGAGCCCCGGCCCCTTTATTAACGCTTTGCCCTCCGGGCCCCCGGGGGCAGCAGTGTAAGACTGGAGGATGAGTGAGCGGCGGACTTCACAGAAGACACTGATGTAAATGTGAAGAAATAGGCTGTGTGTGTGTGTGTAAATGAGCATATAACAGAAAAAAAGACAGAGAGGTTCACGGGGAGGGGGGGTAATCCCCCCCCTCCCCATGAACCTCCTGCTTGATGCCAAGGTGCTCGGTCGCACACAGACACACAACCACCTCACCTTTGAACACACATACTTTCACCTTTCAGTATACACACACACAGACACACGCTCAACTCCCACACACACACACTTCAAGTCACATGTGCTCTCACTCAGAGAGAGAGAGAGAGAGAGAGAGAGAGAGAGAGAGCTCTGCACCCACTCACCCTGACACCCACACAACCACCCACACACTCACGCGCACTGCCAAACAGCCCACACTCTCAACCCTCCACCCACCAACTGCACACACACACACACACACACACACACACACACGCACACACACACACACACACACACACACACAGTGCATGATAAAATAAACACAAATACGTGATAATCACATTCCAGACATTTCTTTCCTGCAGGTGGGAAGTTTCAACTGGTTGTCTGCAAGAGCTGGTTTGACTGTCTGTCTCTCTGTGTCTGTCTCTCTGTGTCTGTCTCTCTGTGTGTGTCTCTCTGTGTGTGTCTGTGTGTGTGTCTGTGTGTGTGTGAGTGTGTGTAAACCCTCAGGGAGAAAAGAAGAAGAAAGAAAATGGGACTGAAGGAACAAAGAAATCTGGGTCCTGCCAATATTCTACCAGTGTACAAGACCGTC
>JAFBJQ010001529.1:0-80966 GCA_016785345.1 Trinectes maculatus
ATTGAGCAGCCTATTTTTTAAGAGCCCCTTTCTGTTGTGGAGCACACAGGGGGAGAACTTCAAAGAATCAGACAAGGTTTTCTACTAGAACCTTGTTTAACTAACGTTTGGAATGATAAGACAGGCAACACGTGTACTTTTCTGTGTCTGGTCTCATATGCTTTCTTTGATGAATCAGTCCCCAAGTTCCATCCTTAAAATGTGCACTTGCATATATGCATGTCTTTTGTTCAGTTGCAAAAAGCCAAAAGATGCAGTGTTAAAATATGCACCAATCACAGCTGCTTATGACCTGAACATGTGAAGTACTATGTCGAGACACCGAATCCTAGAAGTCACAGCAAGCAAGGCTGGTGAAGGTGGTAAATCTAAATGATCTGATCCAGAATTAAAATTACTTAATTTGAACAATAAATTAACACAGTTTTAGGTGCATATTTCTTCTACTTTCATATAAAACTGGTAACAGTGGATACATTTAGTCTTATATTGTCTTTGACTGTGTTTGATGGTTTTGATACGATGTACCTATGGCAACAAAGTCATTAGCAACAGATATTAAACTTTGTTTTTAGACAATGACTAATTATGGTCATATCATACCCCTCTGATGGTTTTTACCCATTTTATGACAACACTATGATAGAATACTAGCAGACGAGTCAAGTAGTAAACAATTCAACTTTTACCTAACAAAGTGTGTTCCCTTTTCCAAAATATCCCCTAATGTCCCCTAATCCCAATTAAGTTGATTAAAAATACCTGCCAAATTACCAAGAAAGCTTGTGTGATAAAGTGTTCAAGGCTTTTTTTTGTATAAAAAACTGCTGCTGCATAATTTTCCAACCTATTAAATCATTCATGTCAATTTTAATAAAAACGTAATATTTTTAATTAAACGCAGAGTGAGCACCTGTATTTCATCTCATCCATGTATTTAGCCATCAGCTCTTTCTGCTCAAATCCATCACTATCATATCAGCTTTTAAAACTCTTAACCACGGCCATGATTTATATACATCACACAACTCTTATCACATTATTAGGACAATGAGTTGTGAAATATGCATAGTGTGTAATAATGCACTCCACCATGTAAATTCACACCCACAGCATAAGAGTTAAAAGGAGGAATGTTTATTTATATGTGTGTGTGTGTCCTTGGCTGGAGCTTTCACAAAGTAAGAGACTGCAGATGCATTTGCACCGGTGTAAATAAGACACTTATTCTTAAGAAAGTGCTTTTATCCATGGCCCTGCCACCTGCTAGAGCTGATTCACATCAAAAACAGACTTGAATGTAAATGACTCATTATCTCTGACGAGTGCAAAAGCTGTAAAACTTTTCAAAAAACAACTTCTGGAGAAACAGAGATTCTTCTTTAAGCATAGAGACAAATGTAATTACAAGTACACATTTGCAGACACACTGACTATTTTTTTAGACATCTAAATCAGGTACTTCTGTGTGTCAATCATTTTCTCACACACACACTTTTATTCTGTAATTTATTTATTACACTTTGTGCAAACCTGTTAGTAGACTAACAGCGATAACGTTATTAGATGCGACATGCTGTGTCTGATTCTGCTAAGTGGATTACTGATTGCTCATTAACACTGTCGATTTGTAAATCTTTTTACTGACTATTTACAGCTTTGCCACACTTTTTATGCTGACAAATGAAAATCATGCATCTGCACAACACACTGCTCCACGGTGCTACTACCATGACATGCATGCAAGCAAAAACGAGATTAGTTAGTTTGTATTTACCTTCTGCACTGTGGCAGTGTTACCTATATCCGGGTTTACATTGCAGTTATGAGAGCTATGGTGAAGCACATCTTTGACTCCATGTGTGAAGTTGCTGTTCTTGACTCATCCTTTACATCCACAAAGGTCACATAGAACAGAGCAGGCTTATTCAAAAGTTTCTCTTTGTCGCAGTCCCACTGAAAACAAAGAATCGTTGGCTACTTGAAGTGTACCACAACTGCAATGCAGGAGCCCAACGATCTACTCCATCCTCTCCTCCTCCTCTGGGTATTTGACTTTGACACACACGCTCAACAGAAAATCACATACAGAGACACAGTCATATAAAATGTGACGGTGATATGACGTGAGCCGGGCAGGGACGGTAGAAACTGTCTGAGGAGATGGCCCTGTAAATAAACTAGCTCCCATCATCCCTCCCTGCAGACCTCAGAACCAGATGCTCCCGTCACTCACTCTGAGCTGTGTGATAGATATATTCGGTGGGCAGGAGATAAAGCAGTTCACTGCTACTAAAACATGTCATTTTTAATCATCTGTTTGTTGAAGGAATGGAGAAAAGGTGCATGTAGACAATCGTACAGAAACGCACACCGCGTCCTAATTCTAGTATTGATTAGTTCAGTGAGTATTAATACCCGTCTGGAAAAGCAGTGAGAAGATTATTATCCCTATTATGATACCTTGAAGCCATTCCTCTATCTGTCCATCTATCTATCTATCAGTCCAGCTCTCCTCCTCTGTCATCCCGTCTCCAAAATCACTTTGTTCTCTCCACTTTACCTTGAATTTGATTGATTTCCTGCTCAAACATCTCATTTTATTTTCCCCGAGCCTCGCTCCCTCACTCTTACCTCTTCCACTCTGTCCTCTTTGTTATTCCTGGTGGCACAATTTCAACAGCTCTCCTACTTTTCGCTGTGTTCTCCCATTGACAGTCTTGATGGGATTTTTTTTATCTCTCTCTCTTGATTTTTAACCATCCGTTCTCTCAAACAGCTTCTCACTGCAAGTTCTCCACTCATCTATTCTCTCTGCCGCACGTGCTTAACTTTAGCGCAGGAGGTGTGCTGCATTATCCAAACATTCTTGATTGCAAGGCTGATAGTTGACTGATGGATGGCTGACGTTCGGGTTCAGTAAGCTGCTCCGAATCAACACGATGAAACGAGGTACTTGAAGTAAACAGGGTTTTGTCTTGTAGGGAGCGTCGCCTCAGCTGATTGCTTTATTGAATTGCTTTGTGCTTTGTGTTTTTAGCACAGCGGGTATAGTGGAGGATCTGCAAGCAAGTAAATGAGTGACTGATTGAGTGAACAAGTGACTGGGTGACTGACTTGATGAGGAAATGGCTGACTGATGGACTAGATGAGTGAGTGGATGCACAAGCGAGATAAGCAGCTTGATCCCACTTTGCTACGCGGCACCTGGCACCTGTGAATGAGCTTCACTTTGATCAGCAATGTGGTCCTCCAGCATCTATTGCTTCTCTGGCTCCCTGCTGCTCTACCTCTCCCACAGATGATGAGGGGGCCCAGGGGCACCACATCTGAGGACCTCAGAGTCTTGTGTGTCTGTTTGTGTGCGAATGGCTGTGTCTGTCGGGGTGGAGAGCTGGCGCCGCAGCCTCCAGGTGAACAACCATCAGGAGAGGGACTCACACATAGACACGCTTACGCACACCGACATCTGCTTATACCATAAACAAAATTAAAATTACATGGCATATCAAGTGGGGAATGATAAACTTGCTAGAAGCTTGTTTACCATCAAACTGAGATTAGAGATCTGCCATTCACACGCAAATCATTATTCTGTCAGAACGTCTTCAAGTCCAGGGAGCATTTCAGCGAGATCAGGAAAACTTCTGAATTTCTGATATCCATATCTCAGCTTTGCTACCCCACTTGTGGCATTTGAAGAGCTATCCAAATATTTCTGTAACTTTTTTATAAGTACCCTAGTCTAACCTGCTATGACAAAGTACATGTGATATACAACACAGTGGTTGCCAAAATGTGTAGCTGGTTTATTGGATTTCCTGTGATTCCTGTTCCTCTATGACTGGGAAATATTGAATGTGACAAACAAATGAGATGAGGATATGGAATTTATTTGTGTAAAATTTAGTTTAAGGAACATCAGTTAAACTTTGAAAGGCTGATCATTTAACCAAAAAATATTTTTTGCAAGTGTCGTCGAGGGTCAGTTAGAATCAGCGGAGGGAAAAGGATATGTTACGAGTCTAATGAGTTGCCATGCTGGTATAATGAAGAGACAATCTGAACAAAATATTGGAATATTGTCATTTCAGTGCATTTCAAATCAAATTACAGCTGCATTTTTCAAAAAAAGCAATTTAGCTTTGCTTTACCCTGGATAAACAGTAAGCACTTGAGGTTTTACATTAATTTAAGCCACCCTATTAAAATTCGCAGCGATTAGATTCTTTACCTCGAGGCAACAGACAAACTATGGTGTGAATTAAGATAAATATTATATGAATATAAAAAATATTATATAAAAATAATGAATATTTTTCGCTTAGTATTTTTTATGTTTAGTAAAAAGACTCAGCCGAGGAGAATAGCATTTCTCTAACTGCGACTGTAGTGTTATGGCTCAGGTATAGTAACTATTGTGTTTCAGCGAAATTGATAAAAATATCAAGAATTTCTGTTGTCACTGTTACCCCTGTTCTAAGGTCATTCTTTGTTTCACAATCAGCATTGTGTGTTTAATACATCACAGCCAAGTTGCACAAGTGCTGTGCATCAACGCATGTGTTTGAATTCTCTGAGTTTCTGTGTCTCTTTTTGTCTGATTAAGTGCCCTGGTGTATCATGTATCATTCATGAAGCAGATGAAAACCAAATCAATTTTTATATCCTCTAGTTAACAACTGAAAAAAAATGTTTCTCGGGAACTTTATAGTTTCATAAAGTGCCGGCAAGCTTGTGACCAGCATCTACAATAATACTCTCTGGTCCTGCTAAAGTGGAGCCATTCCGAGAGCTTGTATTGTGAGAGTGATCACACTCACACATCTGAAATGAAACGTAATGTATAGCCACTGTCCTCTCATTGCTATTTATTTTGCACAGCAAATTGTGCTCTTTGCTGGCATCATTAGCCAAGCATCAGTTAGAAAATCTTTCCTATGGCCTGAACTGTGCAGAATATCCGCTATATCCACGTCCCAGACCATCAATAAACATTTGCCCTCATTAATGAAAGACAGTGAGGGAACAGATAAGAATTAGTCATCCAGGTAGATTTGCTAACTTTCTAAATACACCCTGATTGTGAATACAGGGGAATATGATCAGGTGGGTTTGTTTATGGACCCACAAAGTGAGTGGAGAGGACAATGCCTGTGTTACCATTATTTATAAGCCAATATTCCTGAGTGAATGTAAACACACTTGAGTGAATGTGTATAATTGTGAATAGAATAGAATAGAATAGAATAGAATAGAATAGAATGACGATAATGCTATCCTTATACAGCAGAGAAGCTTTTGGAAATGCAAAAGACCAATGTGTGAAAATATTTTTGTTTGCTGTAAAAGCTGATGACCTTTAAAAAACCATGGGTTAAACTCATGGTTCAAGTCTGTGTCTCAGGGCTTTAGATAATCATGTGGCATATTCAGGCTGTCATGCAGTAGAAAGGCTTATTGTTTCTGTTTGGAATATAATAATGGTGCAGGTCATGCAGTCACAGAAGTCATTAAATAAAATGCCGCCCTTTTTTCCGGCTACGGGAAAAAAGGTGATGTGATCTATAATTAAAACACATCTTGCATGAAATGTGAGGAGGGGGGAGTGACTTGGCAGCAAATAAGATGTGCTTTGTGCAGAGAGCAGGCTCCACAGGCTAGAGACCATGTCCACGAACAACACAAGGTCGCACACTCAGTCCAAACCAGTACAAATGGGACCTTAATTGCCATAATGAGGGTTTGTTGCTGGTGATGTGTGATATACAGTATCTACCTTTGCTCCAGAGGACGTGTAGGTAGTTCACATCCAGGGGCTGGTTCAGAATGATCAGACAGATCCTCAGTCTACCTGGAGAAGCAACGGGAGGAAATCAGTCACATCAGTGAATCATAAAGAGATGCAGGCAGTTGATTGAGCGCAGTAACCTGATCGCAGAAATAGTGAAGACACATCACCGTTTGCATTTTCAAAACATTACTTTTTAAATACAGATTGGTGACTGTCAGTTGTGACACCGGATGTGCTAATTGAGGAAGAAAATAAATACAAAGATGTGATGATAAGGTCGTTATCATGCGGTACACGGAGAACAGAAAATGAGAGAGGATTATCAACGGAAACAAGTCCCGGGTTCATCAGCGTTAAAATCACTCCCCACTTGAGCCAATTAAACTGCACTTGGTTTACTTTTGACGTCAGGAGATAATAGAACCTAAGAATAGACACTGCGTATCCAAACTGTGTATTTGGTAACTTTGCGCCCCTTGACATGACATCGCAATGATGGCAGTGTTTATTAATTCACAGAAGAAAAAAACGTGTGATTAGGCTTGTACTTATCCAATCAATTCTCATCTGAATACCCTGCCCTTGATGACTCACCGTCTATAGCCCTCTGTGTTGCACGTCCATGTCTCTGATTCAAACATTTCTGTCCCAGTCGCCAATTTATCAATTCATAAATCTATTTTCTCTCTTAATACCAACATCCATCTTGCTTTTATCTTGTCTTTTGCTCTGCTGCTAATGCAGATTCCCCGAAAAATACTTAAGAATTGTCAATTTTCTATTTGCAGGAAATGAAAAAACAAAACATAACCCTATAGGAGACGGCATTGATTAACAAAGTAAAACACAGAATTGCTAGAAAAGCTTTAATGGACCAAGAATAAAGCACAACCTTTCTATACCCTGCCTTCACACTTAGTCATTTCATAGCTTGCTCATTTATCTTTCCTGTTCATGTCTGCCCTCATGAATGATTTATCATCCATTTTTAAAGTTTTAGTCTTTGGTGGCAAAGCCCAAATACCATATGCAAGCTTTAGCAGCAATTTGTGATTGCAATACCTTCTTCCCTTATTCCTTGGGGGAGAGAAATAAGTAACAGCAAAGAAGTAAAGGAGAATATACTTGGGGGTTCATGAAATTTTCTTTGCAAAATATGTGTCCTGAAAAAAACCTCCCCAAATGTAAAGATTGGATTTTGGCTTGGCCGAGAAATTGTGCAGAGAAAAAAAACATGTCCTTTGGGTTTGTGACTTTGTTGCGGTGGCAGGCTTGATGTTATTAAAAAGTTCACATCACTGGAAGGTCATTTCCAAAAGAAAGTCAACCCCAGTCTGCTATGTTTAAGAGGAGAGGAAGGAAAGATAAAGAGGAGAGGTAGAAGGGGGTGGGGGGAAAGGAGACTATAGCGAGCGGTAGGAGAGTGGTAAAAAGAGGAGGAGTAGATTTTGTCAGTATTGTCTCTTAATTGGCGAGAGGTGTACAGAGAACAAAACACAAACTCAACCAGCCGTGACTTTTCAGATAACCCTCGCGTCTTACAAGCACCCGCCTCCCCTCACATACACACAAGCAAGTGTGTGGCCCTTTTGTGCAGTCCGTTCAAAGAAATGTCACCTTGGGTTTCTTTTAAAAATGCCAGACAGCATAAATATCAAAAATACACACATATACACACAAACTGGCACAATCCGAGCACATACATAAGCTAGCACCTACATATTCCAGGAAGAGACATTTACAATAAAATGGTTACAATTTCAAAAGCTAACTGTGCGCACTTGAAAATGCAGATATCTTGGGGCTGTTTTTATATTCTCCTAATAATCTAGATAAGTGTTTGCTGTAAGAGATTAAACAGAAAAGAAAACGTGAAAGATGTTCTAAACTTATTATAATGGGGGCAAGTGTTTCATTTATACCAACGAGTTAGAAAAGATTTTAAAAGTGAAGGATTAACAGAATCTCAAAAACATCCTTCATATAAAGTAATAGTTTAATCTACCAAATTACTCTGCAACCATTTAAGGATTATTCCCACAGCCTGTGAAATCTGTAGAAATAAATCATGGCTTTGAACAGTGACCAGTGTAGCCTGCAATGCTTTGCAAACACATATTGTGTAGGTAAACGTCTCACTGGATGCTTCACAACTGCTGAAAGCTTCTATGAGAAGTGAGTGTCTCGTCTCGCCTTGAGTGATGTTGGCCTTTGTGTTATTGATCTTCAAGCTGTACAAGCTTAGAAAATCAACAGCAGTTCAACACTGTTCCCGCTCTGTACAAATCGCAAATGCAAGCGTTTACGCACACAAGCATATGTACACATAGTGAAGCCCAATCACAGTGACCTCTGTAGAACAAGATTATACTGAGCATTTATAAACCAACAATTAATGGTGGCAGCAATGGAGAGAGTGGAAGCTTTGTACCAAAATACTATACCTTTGTAAGTGTGGTAAATAATGGAGTAGTACTGTATATGTTGAGACATAGTCTCTCCAGTGATTCTCAGAGCACATTGTATCATTGTGTTGTTTACAAAAAAAATATTTTGTTCATATTAGATAGGAAGTGAACTGTGATTTCAACCACTCGCAGGCAGCCAGCCTTAGGCTGCTTGACGTCAACATGAGTGAGGGTCAAAGCAGATCACTAGAGAATCATGGGCATATGGTTGGATTGACATGGCCCAGTGCAAATGTCAAACAATAAATCTATCCACCAACTCAAATATTGATTAATAAAAAGTTAAGCGAAGTGCAATAAAGTTTTTGTTATCCCTGTAACTGTGGCGGCCTTTTTCGTTTAATCTAATGTTTTAATTAAGTAACAATTTCATTCAGAAAACTATTTCAAGTTTCAGATTCATCACCTTCATTCGTAACCTTTTTTCGTATTATAGGTTAAATGTTGTACGAAATGTACAATTCCTATGTTAAAAAAAATGTCAGGATAACAGGATAATTACTTTTAGCTAGAATGTAGCTTGACATGATTATTTAGATATTCAAACAGTGGTTGGCTAATAAAAACAAGTGAATTAGGCAACACCTCAGATTACTGATATATTAGACTGGATATTTCTAGAATGTTAATACCTCAAGTACATCTTTATTTTGTCAGTAATCTGCCAATAGTATGCTTTTTCTATGCAAATTAACCTGCCTCAGCAATGGATACTGCATGCCCAGGAATCTAAAAAACAAAAGGTTTCAACCTGAGGCAAGAATAATTTTCATACATCATTTTTCTCTTCATAAAAAATGGTCTCAAGAATTTTGATGGAAATAAATTATGTAGCCGTAGCTGTAATACAAGACAGACATAAAAGGCAGAGGTTAGAACATGTGTGTGCTGCCTGCTCTACAGGCCAAACCTGATGTACGACTCAGTTGACCTTTTCATCCCTGTATAAAAACCTGCCCTTAGGCTCATATCAGCTTTCCTTCCTACACTCATGCACACATCACCATGGAGGTCACATAAACTTTGAGAGCAGTGGCTGAAGGCAGCTGAAATCAGCTTCCTGCTCAGGGCTGCAGGGCAGTCAGTGCTGACCATCTAAATCAGCATCTTTGTTTTCTTGTTTTATTTATGAAAAGCATCAACATATGAAAAATATGTTTGTTCATCACTGGGGAGGTGAATCATATTATGCACTATACTTTAGTGCAATCTCACATTATATGCAAATAGCATATAAACAGCAAATATGAGGAGAGTTCTCTATAAAAAAAATCAATTTTTTTTTAACATTCTTCAATTCCCTTCACTGCTCTAACTGGTATAAACAATTTAAAATGGCACGGCATAAAATGGCAGTTTCTACAACTTAATTGAAATACAATTTAATTGGAAATGTCTTCAACATTAACACAGTATTAAATTATGTCTGAATATACCATACAGCACGGGTCTGCATACAGTATATGATTATGTGAGAATGTGTATGAGAAAGACAGTACCTGAGGGCAGTAGGCAGTCCAAAGGCACCAACTCCTTATCCATAGCCACAATCCACAGGAACCCCTTCTTCAATCAGCCAACGCACACAGATCTGAAACCAGAAGGAAACACACAGTCTTATTGCTTTTATCCATTGTCTGTTCCTTCCTTTTGTTCATATGTGTTAAGCTGTCAGAGGAAGTGATATCAGTTCCAAAACTCAGCTTCTATCTCAGCAAATCACAAGCAACACTGACATGCACACAAGAGCATTATGACACTAAGGTTGGCTCACTGGGTAGGTCAAGACACAATATGGACTCTAACACAATGTTATTGATTAACTATCTTGCTTTCTTTGTTAATGGTAGGATCTGTAAAATGTCGGTAAATGTAAATAAAGAAATGTAGCGACTAAACTATTAAGTTAAGGTTTTGGCACAAGCAGTTTGAAAGCATCATGAGAATAATCTGAACAATATTGGGAGATTACATAAAATAATATTAACAAAGGATTAATAATTTTATAATTAGAATCCAAGGCATAGATTTATTTTCTGCATCCCTAAGATCATTTGCAGTATACAGACAGCAGATAAGGTTATTAATCATAGTATTAACCTTTGAGTTTTTTGTTTCCCGTAGATTTATGGACTTTAGTGAAACAATGTCATGTGAGCCCTTTTTACTGAAAGGAGTAATAAACGTCGAAATGAAGGACACATGAAGTAATTGATTTTTTAACGTGTAAATTAAGTTGAAATGTCTCCCATGGACCTGGTATACAGGAGAATAGGTCCCTAGCACTCCTTCACTCATAAATGGGGCTCGAGTCCTTCCTGGCTGCTGTATTGATGTAGTAACAAGTAATGGATGCTAATGTGGCAGTGACTACTTAGTAGGGGTTCAGCATAGCGTCTGATTTCATGATTATAGAACAAGTTCTGCTGAGTGTTTAACAAAATGTTTTACCTCCTCTCAATAATCATCACCGAGTCTGAACACCCCCGTGTCCTCACATAACCCACTGCTGTGTCCTCAAGCCAAAAACTGGACAATACTAACTGTGATAATCTGCTATGTGGTTTATGTGGCAATTGTATGACATTAACCTTAGCTTCTACTAAGTGGAACGATGTGATCATTGTATCACCCACACCTCTTCTCTGATCTTGTAGATACTGCTACTGACATGTAAAAAAAAGTATAATCAAAGAAGCTTTGACACAAATATTTTATCATAAATGTATTTGCATACATTTTATTTATTTTTGATAAGTCATGCATTGTACCTGTTGTTAGTAATGTAGTCATGATTTTTGCATTTCCTGTAATTTAGCTGTTTTTGCAGACTTTTCCGTCATTTGCCCAGAGCCTTCATTTCCTTGGACTTTATTTTAATTATCGTGATATTCTGTATTGATGTAGTAACAAGTAATGGATGCTAATGTGGCAGTGACTACTTAGTAGGGGTTCAGCATAGCGTCTGATTTCATGATTATAGAACAAGTTAAGCTTGTTATCACCCACACCTCTTCTCTGATCTTGTAGATACTGCTACTGACAAGTAAAACTATTTACGAGTAGAATAAATGAAGCGTTGACGCAAATATTTTATCGTAAATGTATTTGCATACACTTTATTTATTTTTGATAAGTCATGCATTGTACCTGTTGTTAGTAATGTAGTCGTGATTTTTGCATTTCCTGTAATTTAGCTGTTTTTGCAGACTTTTCCGTCATTTGCCCAGAGCCTTCATTTCCTTGGACTTTATTTTAATTATCGTGATATTCATCACTGCTGAAACGACACCGTTCACCTGCTTTAGCTCATTTAATGTAAACCTTTTGCGACGCATTAAGATACGTTAAACCTTATTAACCGGACTTTGGCATAATATGCGGGTGTTTTCATTCAGCTTCTCCACAGTGAGTCACTTCAGTGAATCCATGTGCTAATTCACTGATAAACGACACGGACTCACGATATTGACAAATAAGACCTCAGCGTTATGTAAAATAACAACCTACATGCGGAGGCTGAAACGCAACCTTAAGTTTTCAAGTTGCTGTTGTAGTGGTCTGTAAATATTTATTAAAGTCTTACAAAGTGAGACGGCTTCCGCCATCGACGTTGTAAACAGTCGAAGAGAGCGGAGAGAGCCGACAAAGAGGCAACCTACGAGCAGCCACGAGTGCTCGATTTAGTAGTGGGGACACCTATAGGCTAAATGTGGTAGCAGCTGTTCTTTGAACATGCAGCAGACATTTCTCAACTGCAGTCCCGGAAGTTTTTAAAGAGCCTCTAGGGTTCTCCAGCAAATTGAGGAATAATTTAATTTCACTCCAAGTCGCATTCACTGGAAATCATCCTAATAAATGAGATAATATTCCAATCAACGCTTTCACTTAACACTGCAACTATCTTTATCAGCAACCTGAACAGACGTGCAGCACTTACATTAATTAAATCATCAAAACAACATCTGGAGTCTAACAATTCATGCATGTATGAATGTTCAAGTATTTTAAATCTTAAGAAACTAAAGCTTTGTTGCATTAAAACCTCTTAACGGAGTGGGAGGGACTTTTAAGGAGGGAGATCATTTTATGTTTAATTCTCATTTAGTTGAATTAGACATAATTAAAAATAAGACAATTAGATGCATGACTGATTCCACCTACACAGACAGAAATACCAGGTCTTCAATCGTCCTGTTGGATAATCCTGGATCTCTTTGACTGTGGCGGTATGAAAAGAAAATAATAGAGACTGAAAATTGAAAACAGACACTGATTTTTTGTCATTATTGTCATCTGATTACAAGAATAACGATATTAAATTATTTCTCATTTGGCAGTGGAATCGCAACAAATTAGAGCAATAAGACATTGAGGTAATGTCTGTTGTATTTTATGGAATCTTAGTAAGGCTTCATTCTTGCAGTGTTTGTTTTTTTAACTTTCAGTGAAATTCAAAAATAACTTTCTTTTTAGATGTTGAGTTTTGTTGTTTGGGAAAAAACAGAATGACTGATTTGTGATATCAGCAGTGCATCTGGAGATTTCTGGGCTACAGGAAAAGTCCAGTCTAAAATATTAAACTTCGACCAAAGCTGGAAGTATCACTTGAAAAGAATGATTGTTTTTGTAGTTGTAGATGTTTGTACTGTATATACATGCATACATACATACATACATACATACATACATACACTACACATAAACTTCACTTTCACATGCATGCATACCACACAGCTTGTCGCACAAACACATGCATAAAAACTGCAAAGCAGAGATATGAAAATATCAAACATATTGGACAAACATACACAAGCAAAACACACAGGTAAACAAACATCATGAGCATGCACACAGACACACACACACACACACACACACACACTGTAGACTGATACATTATGTCTCAGATATCTTCAGTGAGCAGCAGCAGCAGTGTAATGTGAGAAAATCAAATCTCTCAAGGTGAATCCACTCTCGAGGCTCATTAAAACAAACGTTCTCTCATCAGTCAGCACTTACGCTGTCTCCCAGACACATTGCACATGGGAAGAATTCATACTTTACCTTCAGCACACTGTTTCGCGCAGACATGTAGAGGCTTCACGCGTGAGCACGCTGCTGCGCACACAGGCATGGGAAGTCATTCATGCTGCGGACATGCATTATGAATACACCTATGAATAAATTTCAGCCTGAGTGCATGAGTGCTGAGAGGGTTTTGTTTAAAATTTAAATTATTTATTTATTTTACAATCACTCTCTCACCATCTAACAAGCTCATGCTGTCTTGTCCATTAATCCTTCCAAAATTTACTTTTTTATTCCCATTAACTCCTCTCATTATTATGACATTCATCATATCTTTCATTTTCACATCATGTGCAATAGGTCTTCCCATCTCCTTCTCTCTCATACTTTATTTGGAATTCCCAAATCTGATATGGTTTGCTCCATTATTTAGGGGTTAGTTGTGGAAGTGCAAAAGAAACTAAGTAAACGTAACAATGACACCACTTGTTTTGTGGCACAAAGGAGGCATGGCCTGATATCAAACAGGAGATTGATGAAGTGATGTGGACTGTGTAGCAATTTCTGTGGGTCATAGATGACAGAGTTTTGTCTGTGGCGACCGCTCTGTAGCCACACGTTTGTAAAAACCACAGATATTTTAAATTCTGTTGTGGATCTAATACCAAACACATCAATCTGAATTTTGGGGAAAGTGTATAAATTGACTCTCACAACATCTAGAATATATCTGTTTGATGGCATGGAACGGTCATAAAAAAAAAACAAAACAAAGCAATCCAATGTTTTGCATCAATATTTCACACAGTGTAAACATCATAAAGATTCAATCAAGAGCTGGAAGAACTGATGCAGAATCTCGACATCAAAATGTCAGAGTGAAATAAATAGTTTCATTCATATAGTTACTTAATGGCCAGGTGAAAGGTGCGTTGTCCAATTTTGAGTCATTGTTAACTGTTAATTATTGATTCATTGTTCCTTTATCTCATGTTAAAGGATCAATATGTGTGTTGTCCTGACTCTCCGTGTTGGAAAGTATTCTGGTTACTGTCCTGACGGAGCGCGCCATATGCTTGGCGCCGTCGGCTTTCCAGGTTTTCCATACCTCCTCGTGGGGCCCTGCTTACAGGTCCTTCAGTCAAATTAGACAACTGGCTCCCGTTTAATGCACAGTGTGGAAATGCTTGCAGCTGGCAGGTGGTGGAGCCACAGAAAAAAAAGGAAACCCATTTCCAAAGAAATGAACATTTGCCAGGGAGTCATTTTCTGCCTTTCTTTCAACTGTGCAAGGTAATAATAGAGGTGGATCAAAATCTCTTGGCAATTGCTTTTTAATCATCTCTTTGCAGAACTTTGCGATTCGTCTCCAGGTTTTGGTTATCTCCCTCTTGTAGCTAATTGCCTCTGCTATTTGACACATCTGAGCCAGAAGGGCTATTGCCTTTTTCTCACCTGATAGAAAAACAGTGACGACCATGCGATGTCACTTCTTAAATCATATATTACATTTATTCCGTTTTTTTTTTCTTTCTTCAAGGTCATATTATGGGGAAATGAGTGTGTTTGCTTTGGGTTCATTTTATTATCCGCTCTCAGAGGATACATGGGTCATGCTATTATCCTGGGAAAAATACACCAGTTATTATGACAGATAATAAAATAAACGACAACAACAAAAAAAAACCCAGAACAGACAGACACAGTTACTGACATGCAAATTCAGACTCTGCTGCGAATGCATTCCCTTTATCTTCAGCTCTCCCCATCATTACCTTAACGCTTTTCTGTCATTTCCATCTCACCTGTCCTTTTTTCCCTCCACTAATGCACTTTCTGTTTGTCACCCCTTTATTCCCTTTTTATCTGTCTGAGCCTCACATTTCACCCCCCCCCACCCCCCCAACCCTCCCTTTTGTCTCTCCTCTGTCTTTCAGCTTCACTCCACCTCACTGTGCCTGTCTGCTCTCTTCCGTCGCTCGGCTTTTGTATTCAAGCGGCGTTTGTATTTCGCTTAAAACAGTTCCTTTTCATGTTCGACAAAAGTGGGAAGCCGCTAAAACAAGCCGGGTCCGGCTTCCTTCAGGTGGTGGGGGTCTCACGGCGCAGCTCATTTTGGGGTCAACGCCTCACACTGACTCAAACCGAGATTTTCTTTTCATCCGCCGGCGCCGGTGACCCACTTTGGTTGGGAATGAAGGAGACACAGGAGCACTTGTTTTTGAAATGGAGTCTCCTGCCGTGGTCGGGTCGGATAAACACACCAGAGTGCAATGTGCTGTTTGGAGAGGGATCGCTCTCTCGCTGCTAACAGACGGCCCTTAGTGGAAAGGGACAGGGATGAAATTACTCTAGGTGGTCCTGTGCAATGAGGAGTGGGACTCTTAGAACAAAGAGGGCATAGTACAGGTGGTTGGCGCCATGGATGTTGAAGAGGAGGTGGCTGAACTTTTAATTCCCAGTCTACGTGCAGGGTGGTGATTATTGACAACTTGGCAGGTTCTTCCCTGTGGCATTACCTTGCTGTGCTTAATCCCCCCCAGAGGCTGGCTGTCATATATCCTGGGGAAACTGGTGGATTTCTCTTTGCTCATGGTGTCCTTGCCTTAGGCTGCTGTTCCTCCCCTGCCTGTCCAGAAGTGCAGATAAAGACCGACCTTGAGTGGAGGGTGGCACTATTCCAGCAGCTTATACAAACTTATATCTGTTGGGGCCAGCAGACGTGCTCTTAGAGAGGACTGGGGCTGGCTGCTCAGTTATGGATAGTCGCCCCCCCCCCTCAAAAAAAAAACATGAAGCCAAGAATGAGACCTAAGGCTTATTAATCAGTCATGATACTGACCTGCTGATGTACACTATACTTTAGCTGATGATGTAACGTACAGTTTAAATATGCGTATGTGTGAATGTACATGTGGAAGAAGTCAAAGATGAATATTTCCACTCGTGTGTGCTACAGCCCTCGGGCAGATTTCTGTGACTGCTGGTATCACAAAGTTGGAGCACATTCTTTGTCACCGAGGGGCCGAGAGAAAAGCTGGACTGGGCCGACCAACCAGAAATGGCTGGAGGGATTCAGGGGGGAGCTGCCAGGCGCTGTGAGGGATGATGCAGATGGTGGCTGGTGATGCCACAGGGGAGGTGATTTCTGATCCTCGCTGTGGCGCAGATACTGACAGAAACTGGGGTTTGGCCGAGGCAAACTTTCAGTGTGCGTGTGCACAGCGAGGACACAGCATGTGATGAGGTCAGTAGGACAGCGCGCAGAATACTTTGATGCTGACTGGCTGTGGATATGACAACCTGTGTATCTGCCAAAATAAAAACCCAGTGTTATAAGAGGACAGTAAAAATACAAAAAATATGACCAAGTCACACTGCGCTATTTAAATCTTTTATTTCCAAAGCACTAATAAGTTAAGTTGTGTTTTGTGGGTCATTCGATGAGACTGAGAAGTTTGTGTGTTTGCATTTCTTATGAGTGATGCGTTTATGTTTCTACAGACAATACGGAGCCCTGATCTTTCCACCCAAAGTTGCATTTTATTTACACTTTTTGAGCAAAAATACATCCATTATGTTATACTTATGATTTTGTCTCCAATTATGAAATAATTATAAATTGATAAAAGACATATATCATTATGATATTTTACATCTTGTATATGCCATTAACAGCCACTGGGGTGATCTCTCTTTCCTCTTTTCTACTTCACTCTTTCCCCTAAACGCCATTGATCTCTCACTCCCTCGCCTGCCCCCACCTCTTGGGGTTCGGTGTCGTCTAAGCGCAGAGACCAGCAGAATCTCTGACAACGAATCAATCGGTTTAATGAATGAAGTGTGACTCTTTCTTTTCTTTTTCTATTTGGATTTGCATCATAAATCTTAACTGACCTGACTCAAACTCAGTCCGTGACAGGACTAGTTACCAATATGTCGTTTTCGCAAGACCCTTGGAATCTTCCGTTTTCCATGAATTGGGGAATATATCATTATTAACAGAGGAAATGTGAGAGAGCGATGCTGCTACTTACATCTGGAGTATATAAATAAACGAATAGCAATAGCCAAGTTGCAAAAAACATTTTTTTTCTCTCAAATGTGACAAAATAATCAAGTAGTTGACAGGGAAAATAAAGAATATTTATCTCCGATTATTTATCTAATTGAAGAGCGCAGTTAATTGTCCCCAATGAAACTAAGCCCACAGTCACAAAATATAGTGTCACTCATAAAAGACGAATAAATCCTTCTTAATCACCCCCCTAGTGAGCTGTTAAAACCCACAGCGCTCCTACTGTACGAGACAGTCAACCACTCTCCTGGCAAAACGAGAACACCCATATAAGACGAGATACAAAAATAGAGAAATGGATCATTTCTAGACCTAGTACTGACTGAGCTGAAATTCTCCTCCACTGGGGGATCAACAAATCAACTTTTTCTTTTAATCATGTACTTAGATAATGGCAAGGAAAAGAACACAGTCGTCACGCAGCTGTTTGTTTACTCTGTGACCCCACCGAGCAATTTTGACCTCTCATTTGGAATCATTTTGTAAGGTGGGTGCTGGAAAGTGGTGCAGCCTTTGCTGAACACATGCGTCCACGCGGCACCGTTCTTCACCTTAATGGCTGTTTGGGTTGTGTACAGCACCTGGAACTGTCCGTTCCCCTCGGAGGCAGAGATTTACGCCTCCTCCCCGGAGTCAGATTAGTGCAAAAACGAGCACATGAATTCAGTTTTGGGACGGGAAACTGTGTTTTGCTGGGCACAGATCTACAAATTCCGTTATTCTTCTAACGAACACGGTCATATATTCTACAGATTAGTTTGTTTATGTGTAAATCATGGGTTTGCCCATGTGAGCATCCTCGTCCTCCTCGTCGACATGAAGATTAGTTTGAATGCTTCTCTGCAATTATACATTATCCAGGAATGAACCATGAGCACGTTGGTCCACAATGAATTGAACGATGCAACTGTTGCTGTACAAATGTAGTGTTAGTAATAGTCTTTGGGCGAGAGCGGTTCACGTAGAAGTAAAGGTCATCACCTTGGCAGGTGATCAGCTCTGTGTGTCTCTCAGTCTGCCGCAGTGATTGGCACCATGCCAGTGTTTTTCCAACATGTTTCGGTTCACAACCAGGCGCCTGTGCCACAATAACACGTGGACACTCCGTGAGTCGCTGACCTTGGACAATTTGCTCTGCGTGGCAGACCAACAGCGTTGGTAAAGCACATCACTGTGGACACGCGGATAAAAAAAAAACTGTGCACATGTCGGTCACTGTTGTTTTCTGAAATGCCATCAGCCGATTGCCTGTGTTCAGTCAAAGGATGCAGCTCTACAATAACAGTGTAGACCTGGCTGATATCAGTGGTTATCTTATCAGTGTTGTTGCTAAACAATTTGCACAGTAAATATGTACTATAAAATTTGGCAATGTCCAAGTTACAAAAAGCCAATTGTGTGTGAAGTTGAACCATAGTGGCTTTTAGCATCTTTTGCCAAATTCTTCACTCATTCTCCTCTAATCTCTGCTGCATGGGCTGACACCAAATGTTACATTCGCCCACTGGACCCGAAACTCACCACTGGTCTTGTTTACGCTGATGTACGCATTTTTCAACAACCTCAGGACATCACCCCGAGGGCCTCACCTCAGTGTGCCACGCAAAACCCAAAGTCCCCCAGGGACACGTCGAACCTTGATGGTGACTGCTGTGGATGATGTAACTATAACACACACATAGTTTGTACAAGTTTGAGTTACAGTTAACGCCGTTTAATTCCACTCACTTCGGAGAGCTGTCCTTTTATAGGCTGCGTTTACACCAACATATCTTCCCCTCGTGTGAAATGAAACTCAGCAACTCCCCAGACATCTCGCTGTTGTCCTCCAGAGAGGGTGAGTTGCAATTCCCATGTTTTTCTTGCCGCCTTTGCTCTCTCTCTCTTTCTCTCCCTCATGGGTGAAAAGAATACATCTTTGTTAGAATAAATGGAGCGGTGTAGTCTCTGGGGAGGGTTTTCTCTAGGGTTATGTGAGTGTATGTGTGTGTGTGGGTGTGGGTGTGGGTGCGTGTGCGTGTGCATGTGTGTGGTGCCTTTTCCTTCCTTAAGTGTTTAGAAAAAAGACAAGCATGTTATATTATGGATCAGAGCAAGTAGCTACACAACTGATTTTAGCTAAGACAAAAAGAGGAAAAAATACTTTTTGACATACCAACACACACACACACACACACACACACACACACACACACACACATACACACACATACACATATATATATGGTTCAGATTTACACCTGATGAGAAAGGCGAGACACACAGCACATTACATGGGCTTCATTCATCCATCAACATCATCATTCTGTCTACAGTGCAGTGTAGAGCATTCTGCTGAGACCGCACTTTCTCCATATTTGTTTTCTTTTTTTCAGTTCTTCGTTACATTTGAGTTAGATTGTTCTTATACAACTCACCAGTTTCCTTTACCGTGTCACGCTGACTTTCTGTAGCACAGCGGAAAATGTATTGATTTCTCCTAAATCCAAATCCTCTGTCAGTGGAGTGGCCATAAGTCAACGGAATTGAAAGATTTTCATATGGTGCCAGGTCTGGATTATGTTTCAGAACACGGGATGGTCAGATGGTCAAAAAGCCAGAAAACCCTTCATATTTAAGGACTGTATTACCTGATAGAGGTTTCCAAGTATTCCTATTAGTGGATATGCCCTGCTGCACCCACACACACACACACACACACACAAACTTTGATGCAGTCATACCGAAAAGCTTCTTAGTCCAAATACAGAGCAGACTTCTGCCATTGGAGCATGAGTGGAGTGGATGAGGGTCACGGGCTTAGGTCAAGGCCACTCTTTAAATGGTACTTTCTTCAGACGGAATAAAAGAAATGCTTCTCCTCAGACTGGAACCGTTAATCTTCTGACCGCTAGTTTTGGTCTCTAATCTTCTGGTTGGTTTATGCAACTGTAAATTTATGTGGAAAAAATATCAGCGTAACCCCCCCCCCCCAAAAAAAAAACAGCAACCTGTGAAATCCTCTCACCTCAGAATCAGGGAGAAGTTGTGACAGAGCAGTAATGTAATAACTTCTCGCAGTGATATTATATACTCAGGCGGTGCCTCATAGCTTAGATTCGTATGTGTGCACTCACAGACTGGGCTTTAGACTCATCCATGTATGAGCTGGAGAGGTTTAAGCTCAGTTTAGCAGGAGCCTAAGATTATGAAAGTTTGAATCTAGCTCCAAACTGATGGTTAGCAGCAATTAAAATTCATCAGAAAAAAATAGTATACTAGATAAAATGCATTTAGCTTTTTTCTAAAAGTAAAAAAAAATGTACTTAGGATATAATATGCAGCATTTGTTAAATCTTTCTCACTGTGTTCCCTCCCAGTCCTGTACACCTAGAAGCGTATTCTGAGCAGCGTGCACTTATGACCCATATGCTAATTTTTCTAAGCAGCGTCTTTCTAGTGCTGGAGAGCAATGATGTATGATGCAACAGGAACATTTGGTTACAAATCAATAAAACTGCAACAGTAAAAATGAGGCTGTGATGCCATATGACCCTACGCTCCCCCATTAGAAAACCATTACTTATCTTGTTTTTGTGCTACGGCCCCTGAATTCAAGTTGGGTCGAGTGCAATGTGGTGGTAAGACTGGCTGGCTTGAAAGAACAGACCCCTCTGCATTGTAGACTGGCTGACTGCTGAGCTGAGACGTACATTGCTCTGTAGCAGGGAAAGGGGGGGAAAAATCAATATATATTGAGGATGTGTAAATAAGAAGCAGCTTTCAGAGTATTTTCACAGGGATAGATTGCTTTTTCTCTCGAGCCACATACATATAACATTAATTATACAAAATACATGGAAAAAGGAAATGAGAAATGTCTACGGAAGACAGGCAGTATGGGGAAATTTAAATAAATAAATAAAAAAATTATTACTTGATACTTAATACGATGCAAAATGCCCATATACAGTCATTTCCGTGGGTGTGGGTGGGTTTGGGGTTAACCGCTTTTGCTCATCCCTAATAAACCAATAAATAATAGGTGGGTTCCATAACTTACTTCTAAAACACACTTCCTGCAGTGAGGAAATGATGCCTGCCAGCAAACAGGATATATCAGCCAAAATAAGATGTGAGAAGTAGCAGTGAGGGAATCCTCCCCTCCAGGCCTTTAGTGAAGGCCAAACATATCAACATTCAAAATGTTTCATGTTGTCTCGTCCTCTTCGCCAATTCTAAATTTAGCCTTATTTTTCTATTTCATTTTCTTCAGAAATTAAAGCGTCTCTGTCCAAAAAATCATGAAAATACATCTTTTTTAAAAATTTGTGGCATCACAACAGTGTTTTGATCAGTTGGGTCTAGGGAAGCATGTGTGATGTAGCTCATAGTTAGGAATGCTGTGAACAATTCGATTTTAACATTATTAATTCTGATATGTGACATTCTATGGAATGCAGTAAAAAATGGCCTGTCATACATTTGAAAGTAAAGTACCAGTGTCTTGAATTAGGTGGCGAAGAAGGTTAGATTATCATCATGGCTATTTACTGAGGAGGGCAGGAAGTGGTACAGCTGCTCTGACGTATGGAGACCCTGGTCATGAACTGATGATCATGAAAGAGAGAGACACCTTGCACACTCGGAAGAAAAAAAAAGAAAATGTTACATGGTCGTGCATCATTAACTGGCAGTTGAGGGTGAAGGGTCTGTGTAGATGGGATGGTAGCATGACTCCTACAGCATCTCCCCTCTGCCTAATCAGCACATGCATGGAGCATAGCAGCACTGTCAGAGGCAGAGAGCAGAGGGCAAGTGGTGTTTCTTATGACAATATGACCAATTATATTAATGAAGCGCCAAAACAAACAGGTGAAGGCCTTTGTCTCATACAAAACTGCATCATCCAGTAAACAAGGCCGTCACCTTTGACATTTGTGGTCGTTATGTGAGGGAATGCTGTAAAGGTGGTTGGATGTTAGTGTTGGAAGCCTGCGTTTATGAACTGTGCCGAGCGCTTGTTTAAAACGTCAGCATTCTCAAAACGTATATCTTAAAAAGGGTTAAAGAGGAAGGTAACAGTGCAGGCTAAAACTGTGAAGTGAGTGTGGTGACGCGAGCGAATGTAAATCTTTGTTTTTGTTGGGAGGGAGGGGGCGATGCACAGCGCATAAGAGTGAGATTCCCCCGACTTCACGTCTAGAGTGAAATATCCCTTCATATGAGCCAACATCAATTTAGTCTCTCTGTGACTGTACAGTTTGCTCAGATCCCGACTCCCCGCTGACTTACACACGGAATGATCATTTCTTCCTCAACCCTATAATTTACATCACTTGCATCACTGCAAGCCACTAAACCTGATATACATCATCACCATTGCCCTGGAGGGGAAATGGTGGCAGATCCTCATAATACTGGGAAGATGAAAGATAAAAACAAAGAATGATTGCTCTCTCATGGCTATACCTATATATATACAGTATACAATAAAGATAGATGGGCTATAGATAGATAAGATATCCAAGTATAGATGAGAAATATGCAATAAGCAAGGATAATTTGCAGAGTTCAAAGCATGAGGCGTTGGAGCTCTCAAGAGATGATATAATTGTATCATGCAACAATTGGATGTGCGCTGAGGAGACAGAGCTACATAAAAATATATCATGTTGTGATCTTCCCCCACACCCTTTTTAATATTTCACTTTTCTACTTCATATCTTTTAAAAAAAGGCCTCATAATACATGGCAGATTTAGAGGAAGATAACAGATTTTGCATCAGTCACATGTAAAATAGTAAAGTCAAATAAAGTAAAGTTGAAAAGTAAACAGGTCCAGAAGAAAAGTGAGACGGCACACTGTGATTGGGTGATATTCAGCGGAGCGTGTGTGTTTGATCCCAGGGATCACGGTACTGGCTGATGTGGGAAGGCTCCTTCAGAGAGCACAGTTCCTTCACACTGGAAACAAATCATATCAGAGAAAACCACTAATGCCAATCTTAAGGAGATATCCCACTTGGAAGGATGCCATATATATGAACCAGTGCATCTCTCTGCAAAAGAAAGACTCAGAAGGATTTTTCCTCTCAGCAGATGAAATATTACTTTCTGCAGGAAGAAATTCTGGGGTGACTGAGTCGAGAGTAGAGCAGAAACTGAACGATATAGAAATAATGTACAATGACATGTTTTATATAATAAAATAAAAAAAGATACTGAAATATAATTTTATAATAAAAATATTTAAAAAAAATATTATTTTAAAAGAGACGTAATAAAGGGGTCATTGCTGCAGCATCACACCACAGGAATTTTGCAGTGGACTACAGGATAGAGGAAACTCCAATCGGTAATAATTCTCAGATAGCTGAAGAACAAGAGCATATCTGCAGTAGCATACCAGAGGCCTGCAGTAAAGATCAGTGGTATTTTTCTCCACAACCGAGTCGTTTTATCTGACCGAAACAATAGAAATCAGTCCAGGCAAGTTTTTTTTTCCAACCACAAGAGATATCCTGAGATATTCACTCTGTTCCCACCAAAAACAATGGTATTTTTTCACTCTTTGGAAAACTTTGTAAAGCTGTCAGCTGCCATGCTCTGTTTGTGTCAAGGCAACAACTCGGACGAGCTTTTTTAGGTATTTTTGGGGCAATTACTGAGCTGGACGTTCAAATTGCTAACCGTCGACCGACAACTCAGTGTGTGTCAGCCTCCTTTGACGTCCTCCATTAATGAGCCAGTTTTGACCACTGTTACCTTCACGTCCTCTGGGAGGTGGACCAATCTGGACACAGACGTGCTGAGCTTGAAAAGTCCAGCAGTGTTGCAGCTCTTTAACCATTTGAATCTTTCATCATTTGAATCTTATATTGTTGTCACAGATCCCTCATCTGCCTTCATGCATCCAGAATGATTAGGGTGGATTTAAAGATGAAATTAAATGGGTATCGGTACTCTTACCTACATTTACCTGATCAGTCTGTTTTAGAGAAAGAAAACAAGCATTTATGTTTTGAAATATTTGGTATGAATCAGCTCAGTTATTTATTATTAATGAAGTTGCTTTGCAATAAACAATTATCCTGCCATTAGAATAAAATTTCCCATTCTGATGACATGCCCACAGATCACCAAAGAAAATCTTATGACTAAAAAATGGAGCATAAATAATATTCTGCAAAGGCCAAGAGAATGCGGACGGAGAATGGCCTCCATGTTTTCCTTTAGAAACGGATTTTCTGAAGTGAACAAATGTGAGCGGAGGCTGTTTATGAGCCAGAGGTGTGTTATAGAATGGATTTGTTACAGCCTAATCCATATAGAGAATCCCAAGCTTAAAGCCTATTCACCTGTCAGACACTGCAGAGGCATGTTTGCAAAGAAATATGGCTGCTCTCAATGTGCACCCGGAGGTGACGAGTCGGCCAGGGAAAGTATGCTCAAGTTAAGAGGGCATATAGACAAAACCATAGGCGCGTGCACACACACAACACACACACATCACACACACAGAACGCCCACACATTTAATCATAAACCCGTGAAAATAGCCCCCTGACTCACAAACAAATATGCACACGCTCTCACACGCACATAAACACATACCTCAAACAATGTAGGCCTGGGTTTGCAGGTTAAAGCAGTAATAACAGTATTTTGCAGGTGTAACATTTCTACTTCAAACACTTGAAATCCTCTGTAATAGCAAAAAACCCCAAAACAAAACTATTTTCTCTTTTCAACTCAAGCTTTTAACTCCTTTAAACTGCTATGCTTGGGGACGTTCAGTGACAGTACGACAATATGACATCAATCACGCTGTGCTTCACATCTTTTTTTTCAAGTACATAAAAAAAACACATGGCGATTCTGCATCTTGCTCATACCTTTAGGAGTGATTCATATCGCCTTTATTTTTCCTTAATGCCGCCTACATCTTTAGAATATGCCCCACACGGGCCCTGATCCATATGCGTAAAAGACTTTTCTTTCATTTCTTCTCACAGATTAAACTCTGGAGGAATTTTGGCATCAAAGCACAACGAGAGATTAATTTAAGCGCTCAGAAAACGGAGGGGGACCACAGGCATTTCACAAACCGTTAAATCGTAAACAGAATAGATGGTTTAGGTTGAAGCTCACACACACACATACACACAGGAACACATACACAAAGAGCTTGTGGATGGGCGGGTTAAACAGAATGAAATTAGACGCAGGCTGGATACTTTTAAAGTCCCATCTGGTACTCAGTCAAGCAGTCATGACACCAAATTAGCATTTATGGCGAGGAGCAATTACCGAGAGCAAAGCTAACTGTGCTCAGCGTTCTGCAACCGTACCTGCCTTTAAAACCTGGGACACACTATATCTCAACACACACACACACGCTCTCCCTCTCACACACATATGTTTTTTTGTTTGTTTTCCGTCACTTGTTTGCGTTTCGCTTTCTTCCACCAGATCAATTCCATTCACATTGTTTTCCACGTACACATATGGTCATAACCATGATCTTGCTATGGCATCAATTCTGTGAAAAGTTAAAGAGAACAAGATATGGGAGGAGAAAAGGAGGTGGGAGAGTGAAAAGTGGCAAATGAGTAGAAGCGGGTAGGAAATTCATTGTATGCATTGTGCTTAGCCACAGCTCCTCATGCACCATTTTTTTTTTTTTGGTCCCTTATGCATTCGGAACAATATTGGGTCACCCGCCCATAGACACTAAGCCCCCGACACTCTCTCCATGTCCCTCTCTTGCCTTTGTCTGCTTGCTGCTGAGACAGCATGTAGCCCTCCGCTATGAAATGGCAGGGTATTAAAAAGTATTAAGGAAGCGTCCGAATGAGAACTGGAAGCGATAAGAAATGGAAGTGTACATACAGCGCAGCTATCTTAGAGGTTTTTCTCCGAGAAAGGGATTCGTGCGAGTGGGGGTGGGCATCACGAGGGCGAACATATAAAATTCCTCTGAAGATAGCATAGTCTATTCCAGCACAGAGGAGTTTTATTATGATCTAAATTAAGCGAATCATGCTTCGCTGCTAAATGTCATAGTGAGACAGACAGAAGTTGCAGCAACTATCAAGGTCCATCATAAAATTACCAGTGTGGGATGCAGAGTTGCGTCTCGATAGATTCAGCTCACATGAATTTATCATCAAAGGGTTTTTTTTTTTTGCTGTCATCCCAGTGATAATGAATTCCAAGTGTTTCTAATCAGCGCCAGATAGCATGCGCTCAGAACTCTGATTAGCGCTTCTTCCTCCCAGCGTTGACCGCGGGCTCGCGCCATTAGCAATCACCTGCGTTTGCTGTGTTTACAAGGACAAAAATCTGATGCGTGTGGTCATTTACATGCTATTCACCCCTTTAACGCCTGCATATATATGAGCCAATTATCTTGCCTCAGCCCTTGATGAGTGCTCTTTGGCAAAGTTATGACTCATCGCAATAAACGGTTGCCGTGGCGGCAGTTGGTGTGGTGTAAGCGCAGTGTTAAGTTTTGACAGGAGGGATCTTCCTTGTTGTAAGCAGACCATTATTGTTATTGGTGTTTTTAAATGACCAAACATACCAGGCTATAGACTCATTAAATAAATAATATTCAAACGTTTTTTTACTGAAACACAACATGAAGTTCATTTAGAAGCTGTTGTGGAGCTTCCAGTCAATGTATTACAGCAATATCAAATATATCAAGAAAAACTCTATATCTCCTAATGAAAGCAATGTTTCCCATTAGTTCGAAACCAAGTGCAGCCAACCGGATCCATCACAACACAATAGGATTCTCGAAGTTTAATTGTTTCAGTCCTCCAGGTTTGTTTTGGAAGTCATTTGACATGAGAAATGCTTAGTTTTGTCTCTTCAAACTTTGTTTTTCCAGAGAGAAAATTTGTAAATCTGGCAGAGACAGATGCGTTATCAGCTTGGTACAGCAAGCAGATGCTCAATGCTGAAAAAAGGAAAAAAATAACCAAACACTGCAATGCTGAACCCTAAATCCAGACTTAAATTCCTTCTTTTAGGGCATGGACTCCATCACCTTCAGAAGTACCACGCTGTGGAAATACAGTCACAGTGAACCCCCGGTGGCAGTGACAGGCTTTTTATACCCCTTACCTGCTCTCACACTTTGATATCGTAACGTCACATGATAACCAGTCTTTCAGTCAGACACATTATAATTGCCTACTTTTCACCTGTCCACACTGGTCCAGGAGACGGGTTTCACCTTAAAGTCAGTTCGTTTTCGCTCTGCCCTTTTGCTTTTGGCTTCCATCTCTCTGACGGGTAGACACTGCAGGTCAAAGACTTTGATCCGGAACTTGCCAGTCATGTTCAATAAATAACTCTGAATGGTAAAGTGGTCGAGGTAAAATATGTAAATATGTAAAACTCGGTGTAAAAAAATGAATCTGATTGGTTAATTTCCGAACAACACGTGATTTCCTTTGCTGAAAGAAAGAATAAAAAATCTAGATTACCGGTATGTAAATTGTAGCAAAGTCTTGGAGCTGTCCTAAAACATCTGATTGGCTGTTGATACAGTGTGCGTCTTTTTTCATTCCCAGAGAAATCGAATTTTCTGATAGATTTTTGCTCCATAGCTCAAGCACCTATAAAGAAAAATACCATCTTTTCTCTGCTGCAAATCCACGCCTCAGCAAAACCCTGACAACCCCTGTAATAACACTCCAGTGACCCCAGTACTTCTCTGTCGAGGATCCCAGTGTGACCACCAGCGACCTTTTAAACCTCACTTTGCCACAACGCGATTGAAAAGATTTACGTCTGTCCAATCCAGCCTTTTCTCACCGGGGATTCAGCTCAAGTCCATGTCTAGGGCCCCCATCGTTTCCTGACAAGACCCCATGTCATCTCAGCTGTGTGCTCCGGTCTGTGTCGTGCAATTCGCACCCATTTAACTGAAGTCCATCTTTCTAAATTCCTCCCAGTCAGCCAGTGCTGACAACAAAATAAAGGATGTAGGAGAGGAACTGTACCCACTCGCTCTAGGCAAGACTTCAACCTTATATTGCAGCTTTGCACTCTGTAGTTAATAGCTGTAGCTGCTCAGCATCTCTTCCCCGTGGCGAGCTGGCTATCACTGCGCCCTGTCTGGACCATTCACCCTCCTGGCTCCTCAGCGGTGAAATGATCCACCTGTCAGCTGCAAGACAGCAGAATCACTCCTTATCATATTGTATAATGAAACCCTCAGGGTTCACCTCACCCCCAGACATTGTCCTCCCTATTCTCTTTTTTTTCTATTTTACACTTAACACCTGAACCAAACCCCTGGTAATGTTTTTCTATTTTTTAAGAATAAAATCCACAATACTGTCCATTGTTTTGCCCTTTGAATCGTTGCCATTGCTGAAATGGGGTAAGCTATTTTATTCCAACACATATTTGTCCAATTATGATAATATCTTCTCATAGGCTGCTAACTGTGGATTCTGTATACACAGGTGTTGTATTTGGACTACCACAGGACATGGAGGGTGCAGCTGGTTATGTATGTGTGTGTGTGTGTGTGTGTGTGTGTTGTTGGACACTAAAAAATTATTTTCATGTTAATGGTCATAAACAGTATATGATAACAGTATGCAGCTAGGTTTGAACTCTAACTTAGCACTGTGATTGTATCTGTTTTGCTCTGTCCACACACACACACACACTGTCCTTCTCAGTGGACCACATTTGTAAGAGCAGAAATCGTATTCACATGCACACAGATGCGTCACATGGTGTGTCAGATGGATGGGGCTCTCATATCAGCCTGAGCTGTCCTACATATTCATGGGAAACAAGGTCTTCCTTTTATTCAGAGAACTTGTCATCAGTAAAATGGAATTTTACATATTACATATGCATAGCTATATACAAGACGCCATGTCAATCAAACATGTATGCAAATGCAAGCACTAATACCAAACAGTGACTGAAGTAGTGTCGTGGCAGCAGCGTTGTTTGAAAATCTGAAACACAAAGTGTTGGATTGTCAAAAGAGAAATATTTTTCTCCTGCAATCTCTGTGCACTCCACAGTGAAGGCTGCAGGGCATCTTATTTCCCAAAAGTTAACCAGGATTAGATTAAGAAGTCCGCTGTCAGTGTCAAGTCGAAAGTATGTATTTCCTCCGCCTACGTGAGCAGTTGCTCGTACCTCAGAGACTCCGACAGAGCTAAAAAGAAAAGACAACCCTGTCTCTTCTCATAACTGGAGATGACGGGGAAAATGCTGACACCACCTTCTTCTCAAATTGAATGTGCGATGTAATAGATTCCTGGTTTTAATACGAGGGGCAAATCATGTGCGAATAACCCACACTCAGTCACTTTAACACTCTCTGTTTGGATCAGGGTGGGATGCATTGTTGGAGAGTATAAATGTGATTTGATACAGATTTAGCCTTTTAGTCCTTCACATAGGCAATGCACAGAAAACACAAGTGCACTGCAGTTATGCAACAAATACTGCCTGAAAGCCCTCTCCTGCAGAACTTACAACAGGGGTGGTTGAACCTCTGGCTTTGAAGCCATATTCAGCCCACAAGACAATTTATTAACACACAAAAGCCACTCAAAAATACAAAAACTGCTTGAATGGCGGAAACGCTCTTACATATCTAATATATACATACATGCGGGACCCTGAACTCATGGCCCCACACGCATTTGTGCCGAATTTCCAGCGTTGGGATAATTACCGCAGACAGAAACGCGTAGTCTCACAAAGAGTGGCTGAAATGTGATGTGAGTTTTGATGGCCAACCAGCAGCTTTCAAACAAGATCTCATTCTGACAGAGACAAATTGCGCAGATGCAGGCAATCTCTGGCTGCGAGCGAGCCAACGGTTAAAAAGCCGAAACCTTGTTTGGATCGGGAATTTGTAAAGGAGCCTCACTGCAGAGCTGGTACTGCCAGACAAGGTGAAATCGATCTAACAAGCCTGACTTGAAAAACCATTACAGAGCAAATTACTCATATTATATAAGTTAATGACAAATTACTGAAGGATGCAATAAGAATTTTTTTTTTCATTTTATTCCTCTCTGGCCCGCAATGAAAACACAGACATTATATACATAGGCCAACGAGCCTGAGCTAGTTGTTTTGGTAAAAATCAGCTGCGAGTAGAGTCATCATCATCATCATCATCAGAGCCATCTGACATCAGCTGCCTCAAGGACAAGAAGCAGTTTGATCTGCTTTCCTCTCGACCAACTTGATTTTGTTTTCTGCACAGTGACAAAATGTGATTTTGCTTTTAATCTTTGTAGTTGTATGAATCTAAAATACATGTGGCTTCGCGTTGCATTGGAGGTGAGGAATGAATCGTAAGAGTGAGGTATCTGCGGTTTAATTGACTGGACAGTCAGTCAGTTAATGAAACGACTGCCTTTGTCACTGATTCAACATGTTCAAACCGCATTGGACTCATAAAATAAAAATAAGATCCAGCTTTTACAAACTGGGCCAAACTCCCTGAGAGAACGTCAGCGTAACAACAGCAAAAACCAGGACAACAGGCCTCAAGCTTATAATAACTTGTCTTCTATGCCATCATTCAAATCGACAACACAGAGTTTAAAAATTATTCGACTTGTGTATTTGTTCAGAATTGGGCCATTTATCACAATTCCCTGAGGCCAGTAAAAAAAGCGAAACGCACGACACAAATGACAGATTTCCATTTTTCAGTCATGATGTTTGTGTGCTTTTCATGTTCAGCAGGAAAACTGTGAAACAGTGGGCGCTTAATAGCAGCGTAATGTGTTGAAATTCCCAAATCAATTAATTCGACAGCGCATTTTGTTCTCGCTCAGGTCGGACTTCGCGATGCAGAATGAAAACAATGCCTCTCAGTGATGGGTCTGATTTTAATTCTTCACTTCTGTCGATTGTTTTGAATCTTGGGTAGATCGGGTCTATTCACAAATACGCACAAGCTGCAGAGGTCTATCTGAATACATATACACATACAAGCCCCTGGGCTAATGCCTCACACACACACACAAACACACACACGCCGCTGCTGCAATTCTTCCTTGTGTTGTGATAATTACTGTAGACAGACTGTGTAGTTTCGCAGAGAGAGGCAGAAATGTGATGTGGCCTGCAGTCTTACCTGGCATCCATCCCTCTCAATGGAGCTTATGGAGACATTAGGCAGAAGTCATTAACCACGGCAGAGACAGGGAGGGGTGGAGGGAGAAACCCAGCTCGCTCACACTGAGCTGAATGCGCGAAATAAAGGGGCAGTGGTGCATGAGGTTGTGCTTCAGTGTGCATCTCAATGCATGTAAATGCCTCAGCCTGCATTCCTATACAACACAGTACCTTGTGTGTGTGTGTGTGTTTGTGCATCAGAGAGAAACAGTGGATGAGTTTTCACTGGCATCACTAATCTGAATCCATGACTCAAACCTTCAAACTGTTGTGGCCGAAAGAGGCGGATTGAGAGAGAAATCAGTTGGTTGAGACACAGGGGTGGGATTGGGGGGGGGGGTCTCTGTATTCACAACGGCCCTACTAACGATGTAGTCAGAGCTTTTCCCCAGCAGAACTCAACATGCCTTTTTATACCACAGATAGTGTGTGTGTGTGTGTGTGTGTGGTGGAGGAGGATTCATCCTATTTACCAGATTCTATGACGATCCCTTATCTCAAAAAAGCGGGTGGGGGGGGTGGGGGGGGGGTTCAATATGTGTGTGTGTGTGGTGTACTGCTCCATTTCCCAATCTTTCCAGATTTTTCCTGTTGCGTGGTGTAATGACATATTTGGCATTAGTACAAGTCACAGTCACCTGACTCTCACTCTCCTACAAAACCCATAAGGTCTGTATTGTTTATGCTTTGGGTTTGTTGATCTGCTGTGAGTGATGCGCGGCGTGTGGCTCCTCAGCGCCATTCATCTGCCTGCAAAAGCAACAGAAGACATATACACGCGCTCACAACCCATAGAGTGGCATTCACATGAAACACGTCTGCCCTTGTGCGCGCTGACACCACGCTACACTTCAGTATTCCACATTCAGCTTTTAAAATAAAAATAGATATGGTTACATCTCCAAAAATGTCAACATATGCCAACCATCATTTGCATTTCCTTTCTTATTCAAATCTGTTCCCACATGATATTCTGTTAAAGGAGCAGAACAGCGGCGTAATATGCAGAATATTACACAGAGATCTAATGTGCCTGTGTTCGACACAACCTCTATTTTGATGCATGTATTTCATTACATTCACATGTACCCATCTGTGATTTGCATTATTATAAATGACTTCTATCTACAGTATATTGGGGTGTAATGAAAACACCCAGCGGTGGCATCTTTCAAAACTTGTTTCCACCAGCTAGATCTTTCTCTTGCATCACTTTTACCACATTTAAAAGTCCGACTTGGTTTTATTCCTGCATCGTTCAAGTACTGGGACGTAAAATTGTGTGTCTGACAGTACAAAATGAAGTCGACTTAGAAGCATTTATCATTATTAGTCTTCCATCAGTGGACCAGAAGAGGCCTTTAATATCACTGACAGTCATTGCCTGCTTTTTCCATCTTCATTTTTTATCCCACCCTCCCTGATTTCCTCGGCTCCGCTTTCCAGAGGCTGTTTTCATCAAAGAAACTCAATAATCAGCACCCCCCCCCTCCTTTTTTTTCTTTCCATCACTTCACACTTACAAGAGCACTCATTAAGTTCATTAGGTGGACCTTGCTATTGGAGCATATACAGTACATTTATATATATATATATATATATATATATATATATATATATAAAATGCAGAGCAGCAGCTACCAGCACTGAGCCCTGTATCTGTGTCTTCGAACTACACAGTGTCTGTCTTGTTCGCTGTTGATTTCCAGCCAGACAAAGCAGTGGCAAAGAGATGCCAAGACAGTCATTTCTTACCTTTCTTGGAGGGCTGAGGAAACCAAGCGCGGTGTTAAATCTGATCCTGTCAGTTCACTTGGCGGCTAAGGGGGACTCCGCGAGAGGCTTTATTTTTACCGTGGATCTGTTGTAAGGGAAATACGGAGAGAGGGAGTATTTGGGAGCTTTTTCTGGCTGGCAGAGAAAGAATTCAGTTGTTTGTTTGACTTTACTTCATCGTATTCGGATTATGACAGAAAAGACGCACATATGCTGCATACTGTGTGTCAACAACCAAAAACACTTGCATGCACGCAAACTTACTCACTCACTACCACACACACCACAGATGTGTTTGGATGTATCCTTTTTGTATTCTCACTAAATGTTCATCATGAGCTCCCCTTTGTTCGCTGTTTGTGCGTGTTGTTTGGTGGTCACTGGTCCCCTCATGAGGGGCCGCCATTATGGGCCAGGTGACAAATTGTCCAGACAACTTTTTTTTTTAAAGAGCTCGAGGCAAAATAGGGCAAAAAAACAACTAACGTTTTGCCTCACGGATCCACTCCACCTCGAAACATATTTTCTTTCGCTTTCTATAATTTAGAAGTGCCTCATCCTCACACATGCGCTCACACTAGTGGACGTGAACATACACACAGATGTGCGCTGAGACAAACAGGGCAATAGGGACACACAGAGAAGCAGTGGTGTGGCAATCTGTGGATACTTAATCAGTTTCTTGTCATTTTTAGGTTTTGTTTCTGTAAAGTAAATACCAGCAACCCAAGGGAGACAATGCTGTGCGTTTGTGCATCTCTGAGTCGTTATGTGCAGTCGCCTACTGTATAACAGTGTTTTATTATTTGGGGTGTTGTTTTTATTTTTTTGCATGCTGTTAAGCCTCGGGCCAATGTGACCTATTTTTGTCTCAACAAAGAGGAGAAATAGAGGAACATGAGAAACACAGATGGTGGAGAAACGACACAAAGAAGGAAATGTAGTAGTTCCTGTAACAGGAGGAAGACTAGCATAGAACTTATGTCTTATTTGTTCTACCTGGCAAAACAGGAAAATTAGATATTGACTGCAGAAATGTATTTATCAATCCAATGAGGCATGTCGGTGCTAAACAAGTCAGTGGTGTAAAAACATTTACTGAAACTAGGTGAATACAAGTCAAGCATTTTATTAGTTTGGCTTATGGACAATGCCGACGTCCGAATTAGTACAAAATGTAATAAAGCTCAGTTCATCAACTCTTAAATGCTGTTATTGTAAGAAATTAAAATACATTTTCTCACTAAGAAAGGTTTTGTCTGTATTCTAAACTTTTTAAATATTATATTCTAATTCTCATAAAATATTCTATTAGTACTGTATTCTATTAAATACAGTACTAATTATGTGCATAGTATGAGCTGGCCTGCCATAACTGTAAGTTCAATTCAATCATGTAGCCATTAATATATTTATGTGTGTTTCATTCCCAACAGCTAATTAATATTAAAAATGTTGCTGGTGTCATATAATAATAACAGAACAGTGGCCTCAGCATTGATAGAACGAACTACCAGTCGGACATAAAAAACTGTAAAACAGCTTTTATTAGGATGCTGATAAAAACAGAAATCCATGGTGGAGCTCATTTAGAGTATTATTAAAAGGCATAAATTGACCCATAATTATCCGCTTTGCCGAGCTCTTGACAATCTTCACACAGAACTTGTTCAGTGTGGAGGCAATTATCACAAAGTTATTCTTGGTACTAAGAAAGACCAATATTCAGCTGTTGCTGGGAGATTTGGAGTAAAAGAAATGCTGCAGCAACAGAATGCCATTGCGTTTTTCATTGTTATTTGGAATTTGTTTATCTTTTCCTGAGATAATAACTCTATGTTAATCTTAACTTAATTTAATCAGTCAAAATTAATCAACTTTTCAGCAATAAGCATAGATTTGTTTTCTTAGTTTGTCAGTTTCCTTCCTTGTGTATATTTTCTTGCTCACTTCCTGATTTATTCCGTAGGCTACACCTTGCTCGTTCGCTTCCTGTGCACAGGTGTTTCCTGTTCCCCTGATTACCTGCTCCTCCAGGATGAGTTTCACTTGTGTCTCTCTCCCCCTCTGTGTATTCAGTTAGTGTGTTTCATCATGTTTTGTCTCTTATATCTTTTTTGGATTAGCATACCGGACATTGACATTTTTGGACTCATGTGTTTCTCCATGTGTTTTGGGATACTGCTGCCTTGTTGTTCTGCACAGATGTAAGTATCAAAAACATTTTGTGTTGCACTTCCACCTGCCCTGGTTTTGGTTCCTTGAGATTTAGACAATATGTCATTTCAACAGGATACTTGTGAGGTTTTTGCAAATATTTAAACAAAGCATTGTTCCCTCATGTTTGTTGTGGTATGTGTCATGTTGTAATAGTATTGCATGTTTACATTGTTGCCTTTGGTGCTGACATGAGCTAATCCTGTTGCTCACAGGGACTAAAGGTACACAGAAGAAAAAAAAAAATCCTATATGAATTGCCTGCACATGCAATTTGACGCTTACCATACACACTACACACTAATCCGACCTCACTCTCCGCTCATGCTCCTTTTACTTCAACCTGTAAACCACCATTTCCCTCTTTGCCCTTATCCGCCACCTTTTATCAGTTGTACCTTCACATATAATATATTCTCCATTTCTAAATCCAGAGTATTCTTTGTCCACTGCAGGTGGTTCATTGACAAAACTTTTTTTTGGATTTATTTTTTCTCTCCCCTCTCATTTATGTCATAGTATCAGAAACATTTTCTCACAGTTTCTCTCCCTGATTGTGGAATCATGTTTGTTTTTTTAAATTTACATGCAAGAACGTGCGTTTGTACATTTGAATATTCATAGATATTAATATTTATTTACCTCCAAGGTTTTTCACATTTATTACCAGCAACTGTTTGCATCTGTCTCTGCCACCTTCCACTCTCCCCCTGCCTCCTTGTTCTTTGTCCCTGCTGTTCTGCTGCAGCTGAGGCAGAGTGTCAATTTATGCATACATGAGTAATGAGAGACTTTTTTTTTTTTACAAAATGATTATCATTTTTACACCTTCTGCAGAAATACCTTTGATCTTTGGTCTCATACAACGATGTGTGCAGCACAAATCCAGAAATTAACACCTTTTAATTGCAGAGAGGAGATGTGCATGCAGTGATCTGCAGGACTCCACTTGGGCATCTACATTGTGTACGTGGTTGTGTAAGTGAGACCTGATCAGAGGTACTTAGGCAGACTGGATAGAAATGCCAATCTTTAGGTAACAAAACTCTCTAATCATTTATGCATGGATTTAAGCTTCTCTCCTCTAATGTTGCATCTCAGAGACAAAACTCTGACATTATTAATGTATGGATTAATTTTAAGCCGAGTAGCTGCAGAGGCTGCTGCGAGGATAATAACCTTCAAAGACTGAAGAAAATCCAAAATAGGAAGCGGGTCCTGTTTTAAACTTAAAAACTCCTCGAGACAATTGAGACAATTGATAAGCCACTGTCAACTGGCGCTTTAAGATTTGTAATAAGGCAATTTAATGCAGGAGCTTTTATTCAAAGCACTTGATTCTACAATTCTGTCCCCTTTAGAAATTACATTCCTTTTTAAAAATGACAACTATTTTACGTTTTTGTGGAAAACGTTAAAAAACTCTGATGCAGCTGGTTATGTTTAGAGACTCTAAATATTGATTTAATAATGAAAATGTCACATGAGAGTCGAGACAGTATACTGCCACCATGTTACTGTGAAAACACGTTGGTATTCGTACAGTATAGAATGTGAATGAAATTTCTCGGCTCATATTAGCGTGGATGAACATGAAAGCGTGTAGAATTAGTCAAAACTGCTGGTCTACACTAGGAAGCTCGATGTATTTTATTCACGTGAAGAGTTAACTTGACATTAAATGAAAGGCTCATTTCTCCTTTAATGACATTCCCATTGACATTTGCAACGCCACTGCAAATAAATCTAATTATTACCATATTTCCTCCTCTCACCCTGACTGTTACTCGGCTTTATTGCAAATAAGCAGGCGTATGAGTTGTTTTAGTTCATCACCGTTTCATATTACTGGATTTCAGCCGATGTGAAAAGAAAATAGGGAAAAAAATAACACTACATGTGTCCAGTGCTTCCACACAAGCAGAGGACTGTTACGCTGTGTGTGTGTGTGTGTGTGTGGGTCGGAGACGAGATCCGTCTTCATGGCGTTTCTTTAAAGATGCATATAGCACATGCAGCCTCACGTTCTCGTTGAGAAACTTGTTTCCACCTCAGTGACAGATTACTGCTGGGGATATCTGACTTCCTCATGAATGGATCAGATTTTCTAGTCAATAATCCCTTCCACCAGCTCCTTTATTCTCTAACTGGTTCTCCACAGGGTTGTGTTCTTTCAGCCTCGCTTACCCGTCCTGATCATAGTGCACTCTGTCACCTTGTTAGGTTTGGTGATGATGTGTTCCTGTCTTTGCTCACAGCTCCACGGTCCTGCTCTGCTGGGGACCAATCAGATGTTAGTGACCGGCCCCCTCAAGCTGAGGCAACTAGTTATTGAATGTAAGTTCTTATGGGGTCCCCCCATACATACACATTTTACAATGACTGACACATTACATGAATGAAATAGAAATTCCTATTTTTACACATTCAGTTTCATGCTATGTAATTTTACCACTTGATATGATTTTTTTTTCTATATAATTGCTCTACTTTATGCAACATTGTGAATTGCTCCTCAGGGCCAAATTAGGTGGTTTAAATTGATTAGACTTTTAAGCTTGGACCCTATGAGGCTGCGGTCCGTCTCTGTCAGTATGAGCTGGAGAGAGGATCGGAAGGGGACTATTATTAAAACAGAGCAGTAAATTCAAATCAGGAAAATTGCACTGATTTCAGTGACTGTGAAGAAACGTAGCAAATCCACCAGATTCATTCCGATGTGTGTAAAGCCTCTGAAGAAATCAATCTGCACTGCAGGTAGGAGTAGGTTCAAGGACAAGTTGAGGAGAAACGAGTTCCATTCAACACAACTTTTCCTGCTATTCAAACATTTCTGATCAGACAGAAATCTTCCTGCCATTATTCCCCATTTATATCGTTGGTAACAGCAAGTTGTTGGTTGTATGAAAAGGATAAAGATAACAACCCATACCGAGGGTATAGTCTACACTGATGTACAAAATTAGTTTGTTGTAGATTTGTTGTGGCTGGCCTGCTGTGTTCCACTGTTTGTGTGTTGTAGCTCTGGGCTTGTCTATTTCCTGTGTATACACTAGTCAGTGATTTTACTTATAATGCTAATGCATCTGTTGGCACAGGCTTCTTACAGTTTGTCACTGCACCGGCAGCTCGAGGTGCAGCACTGCTGGCTGCTCTACCCAGATCATTAGCTCATGTGATCATTAGACTTAGCCACTGGCACCAAGCATTAGTAAGCCAACAAAGTGAATTTTTTTTGTTTTGTGCAGAATACAGGTTTGAATATTTGAGTAATTTTGCTTCACAAACATTTGAAACATTGTGGACAGAAACAGCATCATATACCTGCACCCACTGGAATCCAGGGGTGAGGATAGTTTGAAAATTAAGTAATGTATCTGCATGTTGATTGGCTCGGTGGTCGTACAGCTTTATAAAGAGTAGAAATTGGTTGGATTTTTGTTTTAGTGTGAACAAATCAATTCAGATTTAACGCCTTATGGCACACAGCACCAGAAATCCTCCACCAGCAACTGAGAGGAATACTCTACTGCACATCCAGGTTGTGTTTTTACTGCATCTCATTTTGCCCTCACACGCTGCTGAGAAGCAAAACCGTCCACAGTACATAACACCCCCATTTCCTGCCTCTCTTTCTAGCCGTTTCTGTTTTCTTACTGTGTTTTTACCTTTTAATTTCTACATTTTCTTTGCATTTTTCCTCTCAAACATTTCTCTTATTTCCATTACCTCCCAGTATTTCTGCGGCACAGTCACAAAGACAGCTCAGAGAGAGGAGGAATAAGTAAGTGCGCCGTTTGAGAATATTCTTCCTACCCAATATTTCTCTGTAGCATCGTCATAAAACCCATCCTTGGCCTTTTTTATCTTATGTTCAATAGGCTGCTTTTAAGATCTGGCTGTGGATCAAATTGTTAAAGAGGGAAAAAAAATACTGCTGTCTACTTCTCTGTGTGTGTGCATGTGTCTTTGTGTCCTTCTGCATGTTGTGTATAAGTAAACGCGCCTGCCTGTGGATAGTGCCGTACATGTGCGCGAGTGTGTGTCTGAGTTGCACAGTGTGCTGCTTTCTGATAGGGGTTTCAGTCATCTGTAACGGCTGAGATTGTATTTGCTAATGGAGCCATTTTGGGGCAAGCAGCTTCAGACAATAGCAGAGCCATCTGACTGAAGATAAGGCCTTTGTATGGTAGGATTTCTTTCTATTGTTGCTCCTAATTCATCTGGCATTGAGCTGTAATATTTATTTTCTATTAAACTCACAGAGCATGGGCATCTAGTTTGAGTTTAAACTACATGTTTTGTGTTTCTGAGATTGATTCTATCACAGATGAGGCACATGTGCAAAAGTGAGATGCTGAAAATGTATGTATGCATGTGAGAAGTGAAACTTCCATGGGTGAATGCACACTAAAAAAGCTAATTGGTACATTTTGGGGGAGTAAGAGTAATAGTTCACTTACGCCAATCTTGCACAGATAATGGTATTTATCTCGCAGGGAGTAACGATGCATCATCGGTTCATCAGTTCAGTGCAGCTGCCATAAAAAACACAACCACCTGCTATTAAATTGCTAGCAAGTGACATCTGCAGGCACATCTGGAGTTGAAAAGTGGTTTGGTATCAGCACAGGATCATATAGCATTACGCAACATTGAGTTTCCACCTATACCGTGTTCAACTGGGCAAATGGGGAAATCTGTTTTAGATGAGAGCAGCCTGAAAAAAATGTACTTACTTAATACAGCAAAAAAAAACAATAAAACAGTAACTGGTGGTCAGAAATAAATATATAATAATGATGATGATGATGATAAAAACTTAATAAAATAAATATTTCTGTTAATGCAATATAAGGAATAGTAGTAAAGACAAACAATAGCAAAGAATACGTTAGAGACAGTAATAAATAAATTGTGCGTCAACAAAATATTCAGTGATTTGGAATACACTGTCGCCACATAGTATGAACAGATAAATATTCATTATATGTGGGAGCGGCGCTCAGTATGTAAAATACCTTAAGCTGTGAATGATGACCTTGCTATTTAATTTTTACAACAGTCAGATTTAAAATAAACTTTGACAAGTGCGTAATATTCTGCCAAAGATAATGGAGACAGAGTTGACATACTCACTTGTGCAGGGAGCTAAGCTAATCATTGCAAATATATCATTACAATTCCCAATCTTGCCGGCTTATATATAAGCGAGATTATTTTGTGTTAGCTGATTGAATCCCTCCAGTTTTACCTCTTGGAGGCAAAAAGCCACTGGCATTTATTTTAATAAAAACAGCAGAACGTGACTGTGAAATTATCCTGGTCTCCTTCTCCCTGATTATTAGAATGTTATTTCCTATCATATACATATAGTGGAATGGGTTGTCCTCTCACCTCCACAGTAATTGCAAGGGTCTATATCTTTCTTCAGAGCTGGTCACTTTCCCATTAGTCCCACACTCTGCTCTGAAATGAGTCGTCAAGCTCTCCAACTGGAATTACCTGGGACAAGACATTACCACTGCTAGTGGAAATATTACATCGTCATAGTTTTAATAATAAAATGGTGTCTGGCAGGTAGAGGGAGATGATAATGATATTGGAAGGTGTGGTGTAAGGTGAGCTTGAGTTCACGGTTGAAGTAATGAGGGTGTTAGGTGAATTAATATATTTTGGTCTTGGACGTGAATACATGAATGTGAGACGTAGCACTTGTGAATCCCCATCTACCAAATCTATGCATATTTAAAAATGTGAGATGGCTTGGCTGCCTTCTTCCAAGGAAAATATTGTTGTAATGCTGAGAGGACCTGTGGTGACCATTACATTTCCTGTGCAATTGTGTGTTATGCCCATTATCAGACCTAACCCTGAAAGTTACACTCTCAAAGTGTTGGTGTTTAAGTTTGAGGTATGGAATATTATAATGTTTTGGAAAGGGAGCTGTTCATTGCAAAAATATCTGAATCGTGGCTAAATGATATCATTTTGCAGTATGTGCACCAGTGCAATATCTTATAATGAAAAGAGCACAGAGAAACCATGTTAGTTTTCTTTTATCGCTTGAGCAAATCTCGTTTTTATTCATTTGCATTCAAGGTGAAACACGTCAGTGAATTACATAACTCTCCCATATATATACCTGGAATTGATTTGATGTCAATAGTTAAACAGAAGAAACACAATAAAACATTCAATGGCAAATTTCATCTTTTTGTTGAAATCCTCTAATAAGGTCAATGCAATTCGCTATTGAAATATTCCATGATATATTAGGTATTCAGTAAAAAATGTTGGGCTGTACTGGACAGATTTGGCAGGAGGATGTAAGGAGAGAGAAGAGATGTATGTGTGTTTGTATGTGTGTGCGTGCGTGTGTGTGTGTGGAGGCAAAGGAGGAAGTGGGGGCAGGACAGGGATTTTAGTCTCGAGGACTGCAGCAAGACAAGGGCAAAAGGGCAGCTGTCCATATTTGGAGGTAGCCAGCAGCCAGCCAATCATCATGGATTAGGAGGCTTCACAACCTTCAGCCTACAGACGAGAAGTAAAATCCTGGAGCAAATAGTGCATGCACACACACACACACACACACATGCACTTGCTCTCTCAAACACATTTTATCGAGAGTAAGGCCAAGCTGGTAAAGAAAGCCTTGGATTTGCTACTATAAATCCAGCTTATGGACGTATGGCCACCACAAATGGGGGAAATGCCTTCACAGCAGAATCGCAAGAACTGCGGGATCTGAAAGAGCAGGAGAGTCAGTTTTGGTATTTGCAGGAGAGAATGATAAAGAATGCAGCAATGACCCAAAAGAGATGAGGCCCAAGAATCCAAATAAACAATAGTGTTGCATGAGAAATACCAGAATTTCTCCTGGGTGCGTTTCTTCCAGGCAAAGTAGTTTGAATCAGGCCAAGGTCTCATCTCATCATCATGATGGGAGAGCCACTGAGTACAGGATTAAGTTTAATGATTGTTTAGTTTGGTATTGGGTTCTTTTATGTTTGCTCATTAGCACAGAACACAAGATGCAGCTATGGATGAGTGGGAAACCACCAGTTCCGCAGGTTGTTGTTCACGAATCAAAGTAATGGGAAAAACTAAAATTCTCTCCCGATGCAGTGTGTTAATGTTGATGTTTTTCAGGAGAAATAAAAGCTGTAACCTGCAGGTGGTGCTTGAGGGACAGTCAGGGGAATGTTATTAGGATCCATACTTTGGTGAGCATGGTTGATGGTAACCAGTTGGCAAGACATTAAACAAAAAAACTATGGTGCCTTCAGAGGAAAATTCAAGGGATAATAAAAATTACCATGAAAAATAAGTTTACAAAAGTAGTAATGTTGATATCGCTGAAAGAACTAATTGAATAACCACTGGCATCTCTGGAAAAGGGTCACATCGTCTTTCGTAGCCTCATAACTGTACCTGACCTGACACCATTAAATTTCCTTCCACTTTACTTTATCATCTGAGTGAATGAGAAACATCCTCATTCCAACCTGATGGTGATCAGCTTGCTAATAACATTTTGATTAGCCATCTCTAAGTGCCTCAGCCACACCTGCCTGGACATGCGCCACTGCCCACCTTCTCATTAGAATGTTCCATCATTACCGTGATGCCCAATAACCCCAATGACCTAGCAACACATTCCCAAAACATTCCATCAGTCAGGACTGCATGTGCATTAGATTGTTAACGGAGCAGTGATTAATAACATGGGTGATGGGATTGGCTGGGTTTGGGGTTGCTGTCGCACTTAAGATGATAAAGGATATAACTAATGTGATCAGTCGTTAGCATTTAACAGTAGGCGACTGTGATGAAACATGCAAGAGGGGGTGAAGTGAGTAGAGCGAGGTGATACAAATGCAAAGTTCTGTGGGTGGAACATATTCAGAAATGGATGGTAGGGAGGAAAAAAGTATGAAGCGATTATAGAAAACCAGAAAAAAGGAGAGAAGCCAGTGAGCTCAAATGCTTTTCATTGTTTAAGCTCCTCCGCAGACTTTCCTTTTTTTTTTTTACAGGCCTCTAACAGGCTTAAGCATTTGTTTCTTTTTATTGCATCCAGAAAATGCAATTAGTGTTTTCAATTTTCCAGGCCCTTGTTTACCACTGCCATAAAGCGCGACGAGGTAGTGCCCAAAAATAACCCCCCGAATAGACATAACTGCATAACTGAGTGTATTTCACTTAAACGGTTAGAGATCAGGAGATTTAAAATCTCTTATCTCAAGCTGAGTTGAATTAAAAACAAAATTGCTGACAGGACGTGTTTATAAATGAGAGGTTTATATCATCTGCACACAAAATCCTAAAACCAGCAAAAAAAATTGGCTATTATCCAATATCCGTTTGTCAAATTCAGTAAATATCTTCTTGGTCCACTGGATGTCCCGTCTTTATTTGTGCTGAAGTCTGGTTTTCAGCAACTAGGAATGTTTGAGTTTGCTCCTTTTCCACCATGTAGATTTTTCATGCAATTGACTTGAGAGGACCTGTGGAAGCGCATCGCTGCAGCCACAGAAAATTGTAAACCTTTGGCATCTTTGCCATTGCTATAGCGAGCAATAATATGTGTAGATAAGCCCAGGTTGTAGTAGCAGTTAATGGCTTGGACCTAAAGAGATTGATGAGAGACGTGTCAGACCGGACACTGGGACAGCTCAGACAAGTCTTGTTGGGCCATCAGATGTAGCTCTGGGGTCATGGACCGTTCCAACACCCATTATGTTTTAAATGATTTATTTATAATTATTTTTTTTTACTTGCACTGTCTCTATTTCTCTTACTCCTTATATTCACCAGATGGTTGTGGGAGAGACTCGCATCCCACAAGAAACCTGCTAAATTGCTGTGAGTCACATAGAGAGTGGCAGTTGGGTTGTTTTACTTTGCTGACTGACGCACTGGCAGCGGGTGAAAAATTGAGGACTTAATTTAGCAACATCAAAAAAAAAAGAAAAAAAGAAAAGAACCATAACTGTGACTGAAAAATACCATTGACAGAAAGGGGACAGATTAGGGACAGGGGATATAGCTCATGCAGGGACAGTTGAGGCTGAAGCAGAGAGAAAGATGAGACAACTGCACAAATAAGAAGTCTGGATGGAAATTTGACTTGTATACGAGCCTTGGTTGGTCCTTACTTAAAATGTTAGAGAAAACAAAAAGTCAAAGTTGCATCCAGGTTCACATCTCAACAGTCTGTCTTTCAGCATCACATTTTTCCAACTTGAATTAACTTTAGTGTGGATGATAAATTTTTTAAAAAAAAGGAATATTTTTACTTTTTGAGAAACTTCAGGTTGGTAACACTCCATGGGATGTATTAGACAAGCAGCATAAGCCTCTAGTGATCAATTTCTATCTGTCTGTTTCTATTTGTTTGCTCTGCTTAAATGCGCCATCAATTTCCCAAAACATAATTAAACCACTGTAGCTTTGTTTATTTCAATATTGGTATAAAAGTATATTTTCTTGGTTATTGTCAGTTCAGTATATAAAGGAAATATGATGGAGATCTGGAAAAGATTTGAAGTGATTCCTGAGATGGAGGAACTGGTACTCCAGCCACATATTTGTTTGGAGCCAGCTGGCCAGCAGTGCGAAAACCTCAAGGCCGTGACCTTGGACGTTGAATCCTGTTTCTGTCTTTTGTTGTCTGTCCGTTCCTTATGAGCCTTATGTGTGTGGGCTCTGTGAAAGCCTTCAGTGGGATTGGCTGCTCTGGTAAAGAATATAAACCTCACTCACAAGTTGACTCTCACTCCCAGCTTACCTATCTCATGGCCTTGTCCCCGCCTGAAGGGTGAGCATCCATTCTAATTTGGAATCTGCCGGGTGAATGTTTTTCATCTCGGCTTCTAAAAGTTGTCAGCAACTTGGAAGTAATCATGTTGTTAAACCAAGACATAATCACTGAATCGCTCCCGGCTACAGCGATGTGTAAACAACACCCCATCATAGGCATCGACTTGATTCTAAAATTGTGCAACCTCTACCCTATGATGCTTTCATTATCTGTGCTGCGGAGCATACATCATATACAGTATAATCACATGAAAGGCAACAGCCCACACATCAACATAATCATTCCTGTAATGAGATAAAACATCAACTCGATTGGACCCAAATGCCATTCAGGCTGCCAGCACCGAGCCCGATCTAATCCTGTTTTCTTTTCTTTCTTTAAAGCTCTTGCTTTGTACACATGACACCAGGATATACACAGATCCAACACTAGTGGTAACAACCAATAAAGAAAAACCCGTCTGTAAATAAAAAGCTTAAAAAAGAAAACCCTAACCCCCAAAGACAGCCACATATCAGAAACCATCTATTAACGTGCCGCCGTTTTATACCCGCCATGCTCTCTGCAGTTATTTCAAGCTTGTTTACTCTGATAACATCTGCGAGGCTGTTAAAGTATTGTTAACGTTGTGCGAGTAATGAAAGGTCAGAATTGGTTATTTATTCGTGGCTGTAACTTCGAAATTACTCTGACTGCAGTTTTATGTTTGTCTCACAGTACAATTAGCTCATCCAAGTAAACGAGCTTCCGCCTGTTTCTTCCAGGGCAAATGTCTTCCTCGAATCAAATCACTAACGCAAAATAATTATATATTGGTGCAACCAGTAGGAGGAGCCAAACCAACTCAACACTGGTGCCCTTGAGTTGGAAACTTCGGAATTTGGTGTCATCCTCTGAACACATTAAGGCTTAAAAGTAAAAAAAACCAACAAAAAACCCCCGCAAGGAACATTCAATGTATTCAGTGATATCACAAAAAAAATCACGCGGTATTTAGATGTAAATTTTTATCCGACGTGTGCTGAAGGCTGCGAATGTGAAGCCGATTAATTTGAGCTGAGAGGGGGAAACCTATTGAGAGCTGTGGGTGAAGGGTGGAGGAGAGGGACGTGAATGAATGGGAGACTTGTGAACTGAAGAGATACGGCATCTGATCTCTATCTGTTGCATAAGTCCATGCGCTCTCACACTCTTCTTTTTTTTTTCTCTACCTCCTCACTTCCCCTTGCCCCTTGCTGATTCCTTTAGGCTCCTTTAATTAATTAAGGCCAAGAAATGTTCCGGGAGCCTATTATTCTGTGACATTATTAAAAGACCACCCTTCCATGTAAGTGCAGTCTGTGTCCGTCTCTTGTCTTCCAAGAGAAAGGAAACTTGTCTGACCTAACGTCCACTGAAACAGGGCTTTGATTCATCCAGAGAAATGCCATATCAGCACCTTGTTAACCAATTTTCTTTTTTCACCTTGCTTGGTCCCCAGTTTCTTTTATTGCTTTGATTCCTTGAAAATGTGGCAGTGACAGTCAACGACAATCTCTGCAAGTGGATTTTCTATTAGGGATAAGAGGGGCCTGACATCAGATAACTGACAGTGCCTGACAGTGGATGCTGACAGGATCTCTTGTTTAATTTCAGAGTTGGATATTGCAGGTTAAAACCAGTGGCTTCTCCTAAATCCACATGGGACTGAAAATGAACTCCATCCTGAGTATGAAACATAGTTATAGATGGGGCCCTTTCATTCTGTTCATTATCCCTTTTGTTTTACTCTACCTATTAACGACTGTGGGAATTTGCTTGTGCAAATCAACACAAGGTATAGTACACGCGTAGTGATTGAAATTGCATGAGGAGAGGAGATACTGTACGTGAGAGAGTCGGGGGTTCACAGAAATGCAGATGTTGTTTTTACTACTTTGAGTGCTATTTTGAGATTATGCAAATAATCCCTGGCGCTACTGACAACAAAGGTCGTTAATTAACATAACTCAATTCCACTGTGCTTCTTTAGGGACTGAACATAGCGGCCCTCTTCTTTCTCTCTATCGGGCGCGTACTGCGAAATGCTGATAGACAGGCAGTACATTGGAAATGCAATCATTTAGGAGATGAAATGTTTTAGAAATGGGGTTTACACAGTGTAAAAGCTGTGGTTTTTGAACATTAGGACTTACTCTGGATCAGCTGAGATGAGGGTAAACATCCAGTCATGGGAACAGTGTTTGTGTACCCCAACCTTCACTGTCTCTGTGAGAGTTTTTATAATGTCACATAAAAAAATCCCTCATATATCATGAAACTTTAGAAACTTTTGTTTCTAAATGAAAATCAATAAAAGCCTCACCTTCTGATTCCACCACAACACAAGCCCTCTCGAGCCCCAGTCACAGATACTATGGCTTCACTGCTAAAGCCGCTTCGTAGTTTGAGAAAAAACCAAAGATACAAATGTAGCATCAACACGATTAACACAGTAAGCTGAAGTACCACCAGTGATACTCTGCAGTCTAAGAAGAAGAAGAGATACTTTACTTTATCCACACAATGGGGAAATTCTTATCTGCATTTTTACCCAATCCACACATATATGAGTACATTTCTTGTGAATAGACACGAGTACATCACACACGGAGCAGAGAGCCAGCCAATGAAGGAGCCCGGAGCTTCTTGGTCCAAAGCCCGACTCTTTAGCCTCTTTGCCACCACCTCCCCAGTCTGTTGTTAGAAGGATATTTCCTCTCGATTTTCATTACCCCTAGTTCATTATATCTATATTTTTTTGTTTGTTTGTTTGTTGAACTGAACCCAGTGGTGCAGCTCAGCCAAATGTGTCCTGGGGCAGAATGGGAGAATAAATTATCATACATTATAGGTATTTGAGGGTGTAACGGTCATGGCCAATTACATTTAGTGCTTCCATCCTCTCCATCCCATTTAAACAAGGACTCTCCCCATCACAGCGCCCAAAGAGTGTGAGTATCCTGTAGAAAGCTTTAGTCAGACGAAAGTTATTGTTGTCCGGGACATTGCCTGCTTCATCTTTATACCGGAGCAACAGCGTGATCCTTGCATGATCAACAACTTGAATGTTTTATTTACTCTACTAAAACAAAACCCGAGCACATTGTGTTAGCGATCACATTTGTATTTGTATTGTTATCAAAAAAAAAAAAGCTCCAGGTGTTATTTCCCCGAGACTCATTAAAAAGCAGATTGCAATTGATTAACCAATGACCTGGATATGCAGTGGTTTGGATTGAGACACTGAAGGAGGGGGGAGGAGCGTGTGCCCCTGCTGGATTTATGAGTGAGGAGAGAGGTTTTAATTGATCTGCAGTATTTCACGAGACTGTGTAGTGTTTTTATTGACTGTGTTTTGAAAGGGTCAGTGTCCAACACGCCTGCTGATTCGCTGCGTAAACTGTAAAGTGATTATATAAATTGATGATGATAACTTTACTGATTTGCTGTGAGTTATCTGTGGGGTTTTATGAAGACTTGTGCTGGATGTGCAGAATTAACTGGCCGACCTGCAGAGCTTTACCATTGCAACTTTATTGCAATCAGAGACAGCAGGTGGAATTTGCATTTATTTTTTTACCGTGATATTTTGAAAGAGTTAAGTCACCTGTCTCTCCGAAACCAGCTTGATCCAACCTTTGCTCTGTGACGTGGCGCATGATTATGCTGCGATTTGCCATTAGAGGACGAGTAAACTGTGGCCATAAAGGGATGCAAATAGTCATCAGCAATTCTCAGATCAGCTGATCCAATAAAAGAAGGATTTATCGGTACAAAGGGAGTGTGCTGAGAAATCTTCCCACAACTGCACTGTACAATGTAAGGAAAGCCAGGAGTCATTATGCTATTCAGCTCTTGGTACGGGCCATCATTATCTCTCCCCTTGATTTCTGTAATGTCCTCTCTTAGGCCTCCTCTCATTTGCTTATACAATGAAAACCTTTCAGATGGTCCTGAATGCTGCAGCACATCTGGCCTTGGACCAGCCTCGAAGGGCGGATGTCACTCTGCTGCGTATCATCCTCCACCGCCTGCCCATGGCCTCCTGAATCAAATCCTCCCCACTAATGACTGCCTACAGTGAAACATCTGGATGTGCACCCCTGCAGTTCAGCTCAGTCAATTGGGTTTTATGCTCCCTCTCTGCCCAGGATGACAATACAATCACAATCCAGACTGTACTTGTTTGTGGTTTCAACTTGTTTTTCCAGTCTTCAGCTGCCCAGTTTTAATGAGCCTCTTCCCGTTGCAGCCTCATATTTTCGCTCTTCGCTAAAAGGAGTGGAAACTGCTGCTGCTGTTAACGTCCATCTTGGTGTCGGGCGGGTTTTGTACAAGTGAGAGGCGCCTTCCTGCGGTGTGAGCCGTCTGTCCATTCTTCTCGGACCGCTCTCATCAGCAAAACGTTTCTGTCTGTAGCAATCCTGTTTGCAGGACTTTTTTTGTTTTTCCACACCTGTCTGGGTAAAATCAAAAGAGTATTGTGTGTGTGTGGAAATCTCAGGAGCTCTGCAGTTTTAGAAAAAATCAAACCGACCTGTCTGCCATCAACAATCGTGGCAGTCCGAGCCACGTTTTCTTTCCCCATGCTGATGTTTCTGAACATTAAGTACAGCTCCCTACCTGGAGCGGAATTGTATCGCCGCCATACGTTTGGTTAATTGGGCAATGGCATCAAAAAACACGTACCCATGTGTTGCTGGAGCTGGAAGTGTGGATAAATAAATTAATTAAGTAATTTGGATTAAATTAATGATATCATGTTTACAGCATCAATACAGTGGCTCTACATGCTGACAGGCAGAGCTCATCCATGAGTGACCTGGATAGCCATCAAAGCAGAAACCATGAATACATTTTGGCTCTGCTACATCGGGCTGCGCTTTGGGTAAAGTGTCAGTGTGAGAATAAGACATCGATGTCATTAATGGTATGAAACGATAGGATTTAACTGTGCGGGACTTAACTTACTTACTTACTTTGAAATCTGACACTTGTAATCCCATATCATGTTGTGCATTATTTGTAAGCATTATCATAACCGCTAAACCCCGAATCGCAATTTTAGAAATAAACCCCACATCTTCTTGCTTTGAGACTTGAAGATATTGCTAGACCTATTTAAATTTTTAATGTGTGCGCATTTCCTGACCAAAAGGAGGGCATTTTTCCTGCAGGAGATTTATGTCGGCATCAGTTAAGCTGACTGTGTGCCATTCCCTGTAATTTAAACAGAGCAGGATCCAGTGTGTGCAGTTGGTTGTTCTTGTTCTGCCATGCAACAGACAAAACACCTGCTCCTTGCTCTATAGATATACTGTTATTGATGACATACATAGGAAACTTTTTTTTTCCTTTTACCAGAAACTCAATTAGGGTTGTACCGCTCCTTTAAAGATATGGTTCGATCTTGTTATATACTTGTTGCGTGCTAGGTGCTAAGAATCGCAGTTGTCATTTAATTTCCCCTGTGGCAGCAGAACATGTTACACCAGCCCTCGGAAAAGGTTAAACTAAGACTAACGAAATCTTTTACGGCTGATTTCCTCTGATAGACTCAAAAAACGCATGTGAGTCTGCAACGTAATAAGACGACAAATCACATGTCATGCAACACTAGACTGTTACTGCCTGCAGTCAGAAAAAAATACCTGTTAATAATTAATATGACAGCATCCTTTCCATTTTTCTATTCAGAGCGGTAGAGGACTCGCAGCATTGTTTTCTCTGTTCATTGAAGCATTGTACATATACTTAGAAGCTGTGCTGTCTTATAGTGGAATGGGGAAACCCCATCTGCATCTTCCATCACTTACAATCACTGCACATTAAATAGTCTTGTGTTAAATAAGTGCTGAGTCAGAATAATTTACCTTCACGAAACGGACCACAGATTACCTAATGCTTGTTCAATATCAAACCTCTGCTGAAGAGGACCGTTTAGCACTGCAGTCGTTTCCTCCTTTTGTTTGTGAGAGATAAAGGTAGCAGCTTTTCCAATGATCCCTCAAACGATACATGACATCACCTCAGAGCCTTATTTCCTCTGCCCCACAGTGGCTAGATAGTGGCAGTGAGCTGAGGCAGCCAGGGCAGCAGCTGTAGCTGAAAATTGCTCCTTTCTTACAGAGCGCTTTCCTTAACAAAGCAGGCCTCCTCAGGAGATTCATCACTGCTGTCATCAACTTTTTTTTTCTTGGAAATCTAGGGGCCATCCGTCATCACTGTTATTTTTATGAGATGAATGATTTTAAATGATCATGCATGACATATTGACAAACCCATTTCCAGTCCTTGTGGAGAGAGGTACTGTTGCACAGGGAAGTGCATGGTGCAGTGGTGTATGGAGTAACAGAGGGGGGAGACACATGAGCAATTATAGACGACTAAAAAAAGGGGAAGGGAGAGAGGAGCTAAACAGATGCGTATTGCTTGACATATGCTTATTCTTATATACCTGAGGTCATGCTTTCTATATCTGAGAATAGGCTGGTTTACTGTTGCTAGATGTGTGTATGTGAGTTGTGTGTTTGACTGCATGCCTGTGTATGTGTGTCATGTTTGCTGTAAACGTTACCGGAGTGTTGTCTGCAATCACAGCATATTTAACATTAATTCAAACAAAAATGAACTTGTGGATTATAAAAGTTTGAAGTTAGTATTTACGTTGTTTTATTATCACATACCTATAAACTATTACATTCACATTGCATTCAGAATTGTAATTTTACTCAATTGAAAACATAACAGTCGATCCATCATATCATGACTGGGCATCCTGGGGCCTATGTTGCCTGGGGATTAAAAAAACTATGAATCCAGCTTTAGTGTTGAATCACAAGTTGGATCACAAGCACTGATGCTATTTCTTTTTCAGAGTGTGAAACTGTACTTGATCGCCCAATATCTAATCGACCATGATGTGACCCTGCATGTGTATATATATTTAGTGCAAGTTCCTCTTTGTTAATACTATTGGTCCTAAATTAAGTCACTCACTATGTTTGCACAGTTGTGACTGATTTTACATTTGAGCATTTTTGGCCCATGACCCAGCATCCATTATGATACCATGCTGAATGTCAGTCAGTCACTTATTTGGAAAATAAATTAGACCTCGTCAGTGATGGAGCTGCCTGTAATGAATTTTCCATTTTCATCCCCAATTTTTGTCATTTACGTAAAATGTTCATGGTAATAAGGATAATGACATATTGTGTTTTGGACTGATGACAATGACTGAGACATGCAGACAGCCAGCTATGGAAGGCAATTTGGCACTATGAAAACAGCCTTTTACCAGCTTCTGAGGGATATTTATAGATTTTCCTTCTTTTCATACAGCAAAACCGTAATCATCACGAAAAATAAATAACAATTATCATTGTTATGATGGGAGAAAATACAGAACCATGTTCAAAAGTCCCCTTTGAATCAGTTCTTCCTTTTTAACCCACAAATTGTTTTTTTTCATGGGAAAATAAATTTAATGTGGATCTTTGAGGAACAGAAATTAGTTTTAAGGGATTAAAACAATGCCAGGAGAGGAACTTTAAGTTCATTGTAGTTCATCAGTTCGAGCTGTTCATCTACATGAACTAAACAGAAGGACTAAAAGACGAGCAGAACCGTTATGACACACATGTTTAGTCTGAGACATCTCCAGCTGATCTTAGTCTCCTCAGGACAACTCTCCGCATGTGGTTCACCACTGTTAAATGAGCAGAAACAGAAGGAGCCACAAATAGCTCAATAGTTGAGGAATTCCTTCTGGCAGAGACAGACTTCAGAGTTCTGTCATATTAAACACACATCATTCAAACAAGAGGCCTTGAAATGTAAGGAATTTCTTAAAAATAACGGTAGCTATGCACCGGAGATAACGAAAGTAAGCCTGTGAAATCTGGAAGCAATAAAACTGAGATGTGCCAAGTGTTCAAGATGTGGTACATATCCACAGACAGATGTCTTTTTTTTTTTTTTTTTTTACTGAGGACAGAGTTTGGAAATATAAATGAATAAAAAACTTCTGGAAACACTTTAAACTTATCAATATTGGATATGTTGTGTAAATAAAAAAATGAGTAACTTTTGTATTCACTCCTTTTCATTGATTGACTAAATTGGGAATAAGAAGAATAAGAAGAATAATCTTTATTGTCGTTGCACAATCGTACATTGTACACTAGCACAACAAAATGAAGGCACAGTCCTCCTCCTTGACACGAAGATTGACTAAATAAATAAAAGCAGGGTATGCAATTATCAAAAATATAAATATTCCTAAAAAATGAACAGTATATACATATAATGTTCTGATATGTACAGATAATGACCCAAAGTGTTTAATTGCATTACGTGTGTATTGCACGTGGCCCACAGCTGAAGGAACATATGTTTGTGTCAAGTTTTTTGCACAACAGATGCAGAATGCTTGTGTTAATGTGTGTTCGTTAACCAGTCCCTGTGTGGAAAGCTACTACAGAAATCGTTTCCCGCATGGAGGCAGACAGGTAGAAGAGGGGCATTAAGATGCGCGGGGTGACTCGTGATCAGAGCTTTTCCTGTGTGGACAGGAGGAGAGTGCATCGAGTACACGGCTACCACCACTTAGAGAAGGAGGGGGGCACTGTGTGGCTGTAAGAAACGGAAAGACATTCAGGGAGGGAGAGACAGGAAGAGAGACCGGCACAACTTCAGCACCGCGGACAGCGCACCGCAGCTGTGGAGAGGAGACACACACGGTCCTGTGGAGGAGAGAGAGATGCGCAGAGTCATGCCTCCCTGATCCAGCAGCCCGGACTGTGCCACAGCCAGTGTGCACGAGGAAACATGTCTTTTTGTGTTTTTGTTGTTGTTTCGTCTTAGTTGGGGGGTAAAAAAAAAACAGCTGATATTAACGGACGTGCGCTCAGCTCGCGAGTGAAGGCCATCCCGTTTGTCCGCGCGATTCTTACATCATCTCTACATCGGAGAGACAGAGTCAGAGAGACGTACATAAAGAGATACAGGAGAGAGAGAGAGAGAGAGAGTGTGAGGGGGGAGAGAGAGAGAGAGAGAGTCTGTGTAGTCGGTCTCCTTTCTGCCAGTCCTCAGCTGTGAAGCGAGTCGGACGGACTGACTGGCCTCACCACCACCACCACCACCTCCCGCTGCTTCCTCCCCGGCTGTCTCATCTCCCTCCTCCGCTCCGCTGCGTCCTCGCCGGCCCCGAACATGCGCCGGCACCGTCCTGCCCGGGGAATGACGCTGTTATTGCCGGTCGCCTTGTGGATTTTCTTCCATGTCAACGGCGTCCACGGAGCTTTACCAACAACCCGTAAGTTGTATTGTTGTTGTTGTTAACATCTGGAGGTGTCGTGCGGCGCTGGTTGGATCTCTGGATGTGAGGCAGAGAGAGCAGTCGTAGTGTGGAGGCAGAGACGGTGCGTTCAGTGGGCTGCGGGTCTCATCGCGGCGGTGCCAGCTGGCCCTCTGCGGCTGCACCAGGGGAAAAGGCAGCTTCAGAGTTCAAACCTACACGTGTTCACTTTTCACGGTCTCTGCTCCACTCATGTTTTGTGTGTCCACTGGCTGATTGTGATCGCACGTCTGAGTTTCTGACTGTTCTCAGTAGTGGTACTGTTGTTGTCACGTCTCTGTCATACGGGCCAGTGTATTTTCCTAGACAGAAAGTTTGAAACCGTGTCACAAATGTCTCGTTACATCCTCCCTGAGCCCTTCATAGATTTTAGGGGTTTTGTGGTCATGGATTAACGTTACGTAAGAACATTGCATTTGTCGTTTTCAGGTCACTGCTCCGTATTCAACCCAGATCAATCCAAATATAGAGGCTCTGTTGAGAGGCGCACAAGAGGCGCATCTGACTCTTCTCTGTTGAGTGACCCAGGAGTGAAGGACTGTTTGTTGTTTGTTTGCTTATTTAGGTTAGTTTGCTCTGTATCCTTGAATTTCTGATGAGTCTCTTCCCAATTATCTGAACTGGCCGTTGAAACATGTTTATTTTAAGCAAACGCGGTCGGTGAAAAACTTAAGATCAAATAATGATCATACTTAAGATGCTTTTTATTGAATAGTTAAGTCCCCCTTTTAATCTCGTTAAGTAGATGCGTTGTATAATTTCAGGAGTGTTTTCACACATGGTGTTACCTGTTGTTGCATATTTTATATGATACCATCCTACTACATCCATTAAACTCAAGGTATAGCGTTTATTGCTTATTGTATGTCCGCGTGCGTTGTGTTGTCTCTGTTTATACTGAAACCTACCAGTAGTGATGGTCGTATAGCTATTTAATATGCCGCTGTTGGTATTTGCCATCTTTATGAAAGTGGCTGTGCTGTGTTTGGCTCCGCACTCGGGTTGCTGTCACTCGCGTCCTGCTGACGGTGACTGAGGGCTCAGTGTGACTGATTCCCCCGGTGATCGCCGGGGCTTCATGAACGTGTCCGGGGACGCGCCTCATTAATCATCCGGGCAGGACGCACCGCCGCGCTGAGACGCTCGGGGCCGTCCAGGCGCCAGAACGCGCGGCGGTGTTGGCGCGTGCGCGTGTCGGTCAGTGTGGCAGACAGCAGAGATAGAAGACAGGGAGAGCCGGTGCAGGCGGACAGCAGGTTTTTCTTCTTCAAAGCATGCGAGCGACCTCACAGCCAATAGGTGTCACAGTGGCAAAACTCCATCGATCCCTGTATGGAAATCATCAGTCGCCTCTCACCCTCGCATTGGCAGCTGTGACTGGGTCACAGTCTCCCCGCAGCAAGAAGACATCCAGTGTCTGGGTAAAAGGCAGATCCGCTGGGAGCTGCAACAAGACTGACCTAAAGCTGTGCAATGAAGCATATTTAAGAAAACCAGCAGCACTATCCCACTTCTTATTTACCGTTCTCACCTTTTTAGACAGGATGCAAACATGAGGTCGAAAAGGTCACTGTACACTCAGTATTAGCCTATGTCTTTAATTGTCCTATAAATATTGTGGTAAAAATGTTCCATTATCGACTATTAGTAATAGTAATATTTCACCCTCTTTTTTTTAAAGCTGTTACAACGTTTGAAAGAGAAAAAAATGTGTGTGTCAGAGAGCGAGAGAGTGTGTGTCATACAAACAGTAGTGTTGACTCGGACCAGCCGTGCTGACTTTATCCCTCCTCAGTGAGTAGATGTGAAACACTCGAGGGATCTGACAGTGTCATTGTGACCAATGGTCTGAGACATGGGCTAAAAAAGATTAACATTTCCATCCTACCAGGTCAGACACACTCACACACTAAAAGTCAATGGACTGGTTGACCCACCGACTGCGTGCAGCCTCCCATGTGCATGCTGAAAATGCTGAGGTATGCGCACTCGTGTCAAGAAGGGAGCAAGAGAGCACAGTAAAGGGAGATTTGCACCCGTATGTGTATTTTGGTTTTTTGTATATGGGTTTTTAAGCATTTGCATGTTCGTATGTATGTACAGTATGTATGATTGTCTGCTGAGCTGTATATGAGCTGTAATCTTAGGATTTTCTGCTACACAAACTTGGCCTGAAGCATCTGTCAGCTTTATATTGCATTGTAGCATCACATAATTGGTTAGTCAGTTGCTGAAGCGCTAGTTTGCAGAAACAATATTAAATGAACGCGCACAAAGCTGAGTGTAGGAATTGTCAGGAATACAAAGTCTTATGAGCACAAAGCTGTATACGCAACCACAGATGCTCCCATTACTGAAGACAGGTAGACAGTCTTTGTCCTTGTTCTTCAGCTCTACACTGTAATGGGTTGTCACAATACAATATGTAAATGTACTTTGTTGTTGTGTTTTTGAGGCAAGGTCTCTCACCCACTACAATGATGTCTCATAATCATTGGGACATTAATATTTCCCATTTGCAATTCAAATGAAAGCTTCTCTCTGATTAAGATGCATCACCCCAGGAATATCAGCCGTATTAATGTGTGACAGGCTGTAGTGGAAAAGTTTTCTGTGCGTAAATATCTGCCACGGTTGTATTGTTTTGCCGTGTTGATGATATAGTCAAACCTTCATTGCTTAAAACAGCAAATCATTTCTTTAACCTGCTTGAAACTCCTCGGTTCAGCTTTGTACCATTAGCTTTTATTGCTCGCTTTTTGTGAAGCAGAGGGTTTGAATTTTTAACATTCTCAGCACCAGAGTGTAAAACGTAAAGAACGCCCCCTTAAGTCGCAGTGACACTGTGGGTGGCTAAGTGGGATGCCCCCAGAGCCTGTCTGATATAGAATCAGATTACCCTTTTCTCATCTCATTAACTATGTCAGGCGATTTGACACGGACATCAATCTGGCTGCACCTTCCAGGCCTGCACTGGGCAAGTCCGGGTTTGCTCTTCGCTAATATTATTAATTATAAACCATGTTAAATAAAATGTAGCTTTTTAGCCGCATCTTGTTGGTAACACAAGTGTCCTTAGGTTAGTTAGAAGCCAGCAGTCATACATAATTATTTTATTTGAGTGAGAGAGAGAGTATGTGTATGTGTGTAACTGGAAAAGAGAGAGTTGTATAACGTGGTATGGCAAGCATAGCAAAGCAAGTTAGGCTGTCCACAATGAATGGGTATCAACATAATGTCCTAGTGAGGTTAATAATATGACAGCCCGTGTGTGTCTGTGTGTGCAGATGCACGCGTGTTTGTGTGTGACAGTGTCAATTAGGAGGTGGTAATAATAAGATTGTGGCTGGAGGAGGCACACTGGTTTGGCTCAAATTGGATCAGTTCAGCGCTTGGTGTTTAGCTCTGTTTGGCCCCTGTGCATTTATTTGTGTGCACCTGCCTGTGTTTAGGGCTTTGTGTGTGTGTGTGTGTGTGCGTGTGTGTGTGTGTCTGTATCCATTGAGACAGGTGAGTCGGAGCAAGGAAACAAGGTGCAGCTGCTAATTGTGCTGCAATTTCTCTCTACTGCCATGTCTGTTTCCTTCTAAATCACTTTTTCCTCCTTTTAATTCCCCCCCTTTTTTCATTAAATTTTCCACCTTTTTTCTCCTTGCTCTCCTCGGTTTTCTTTTGGCCTCTTTTAAAAACCACCTACTCAAAAAAAAAAAAAAAAACATTAATTCTCTGCTCACTTTCTTTCTGTCTCATCCCTAATCACCCTTGATGATTCTTCTCTTTCATTCCCTGTCCTTACTCCCAGTCAACCGATTCCCCAGTCTCTCTCTCTATCATTCGATTCAGCTTTTAGACCTTAGACTCTTTCTTTTGTTCTTAAGTATCTGTAATTCTTTCTTCCCTTTCTTGGCTTTTCACAGTGGTTTTATTATCCGTCCATAATCACTTTTTGTCCTCCTATTCTTGCCCCCCCCCCATCTCTCTGTTCACTATCTGCCCCCTTTCCTCTCATGTCTGATTAAAAATACGTTTTTTTTTTTTTACAAAAAAGCACCAGCCAATTTAAAACTGAGTCTGCTCGCATGCTAATGCAACCCCTCAGTGTTATCTGTCCATGTTTATGTCTGTGCACTAACAAGACGGCCGTGGATCCTAGCCAAAAAACACAGCCACTCTGATTTCTCCTGTTTTAGTCTCATACAAGTCTTAAATTTCACTTTCCCCCGTCAGTGTATAAATATTTTACCTGACCAAAAAACCTAAATTCATGAAAAGCATCTTATATTCATAGCACAGGGAATTGCAAGGAGTTGCATAATTTCATATCAGCCCAAAAGTTAAAAAAAAAAAACAGTCTGAAATTGAGTTGACAAGATTATCTCAACAGCGTGCGTGATATCACTTGAAAAAACAACAGTGACGAAAAATCAGTTTCACAACTCCATGCTAATAAAATGTGTATTCAGTATGCATGTGCTCGCATTCATTCTCATATGAAGTGCAGCACAAGGAGGGTCCTATGCTTTTCTCCAACAAAGGTCAGATAGCAAGCATAGCAGACATCTAGCTATAAGGAAGACATTGTCACATCCACCACGACTGTAATACGCACATACTTGTACATGTTAAAAGTACACATACATGGAGTTCACGCCGTCATTTCCATCACACACACACACACACATAATGTTACATGGTCCCAATACATGTTATGCGTGCTTCACTATGCTGTGAGTGTATTTGAGTCTGAGTGCGTGCAGACATGCAGGATCTGAAAGTTATTCCAAAGGAATGCGTTCTCATTAGAACCTGTCAGAATCTGTCCCACTCGTTAGACATGGGTATCCGAAGAGGAGAGTGGGCAGGCGAGATGGAGAGACTGGAAAAAGGAGGACAAGAGACGAAGCAGCGTTTTTTTTTATCAGAAAAGAGAAATTTGAGGCGCGACAGCACAAGGAAATATGGTCAGCCTGCGTGATTTTTCTCTGGTACCTTGTCGTTCAGTATTACATGTCGCTATTTTAATCAATGCAGCCACTGCATAAGTCAGAGAATGGTTCAGAGTGTCATCTAATCCTGTGAATGTGCGCTTAAAGTCCACTTATTGCCCTCATCATCATCATTCTCATTTAAACTGTCCCTGTCGAATCTGGGATGCAAAAACATGTTCAACATCAATAAATTGATAACTCGTTTTCCCTCATCCATGAGGGCTGTAACCTTGGATATCCAGGAGATGATGCTCTGATAACCTGAGTTCGTTCTCAGCTGTAACTTGACCTCATTGTGCCTCAGAGGCCCAGCTCCGCAAAGCCAGCTGAAATCTCTCGAGCTCGCTTATTGCTATTCAGTTTCAGCTCGGAAAAGCCGCGGAGTGTCATTTGATTCAGGCAGGTGGACATTCGCGATCAGTGGAGTATGTAGAGCGCTTTAGAAGATGATGTGATCAGTTTGCTCCTGCTAATTGATTACTTATTGATACCGTTAAAGCTAGTCATAAAATAGAACACTTTTTTTTTCTCCACCGTTTCCGCGGCAGTTACGAGTGTTTACCACATTTGTCCATCAATAAAGCTTTTTTTTCCTCGACAAGACTTTGGTTTGCATCAAGAATATAGTTTAAATCGTAAATTGTATAGCCCTGAATGTACCTGTGTACTCATCTGTCAGTGGGAACAGACAGACAGGCTGTAACAACTGGCCTTTGATGGGTCTTTGGTGAATGGCCAGAATCAAGCTGCAACCGGGTAAAAGGAAGTGTGAAGTGTGAGGAAGAGCAGTTAAAGACCAACGTTACTGAGGTGATCCTGATCCATACCGTGTCCCTGTCAAAAAGCCGGGAGGAAACTTAGACTACAGCGTTAATGCACCTCGCTGCACACGCTCTTCAACCACATCCAGTGCCAGAGAGGGCGTCAATGTGAATGGCTTGTTTCGTGCCAAGCAAAACGAGGACGCGATCGCTCACTGGCTTTTTATCTTCAGATACTGGCAGTCGGTTCAGTGACTGACTCTGAGGCTCTCTGTCTTGATGAACAAGGATCTCAGCTCTTTTTTAAAAATGTATTTTCTCGTTTTTCTCAAAGCTGCAGTATGTAACTTTTCTAAATTTTTTGTCATATTTGCTAAAACCATCCCTAATCTATACATTAACCAATCAGAGCCACAGCATCTGTCAATCCCTCCTCACACACGCTGCCGCAGCGCCGCGGGGAGGTGGGGCTTGGAGGCAGGGCATGAGTGCAGCGGGGAGGGAGGGGGAGTGATGTGAAACTTGTTGCTAAGTCAGCTCTCCTCTCAATCTTACACACTGCAGCTTTAATTGCACTGCAGCTTTAAAATGCAACAATCGTGTTGCATTCAGAAGTGCCACAAAATCGACTGTTGATGCATTCGTTTTATATCATCTGACAAGTGACAGAAAATCTATACATTCAAGTCCTGTTAGTTTGTAAAGTAGTAAGATCAGTGAATCATTGTTTGCAATAATTGCCATTGATTTAAAACTATGGACATTATTGAAAATCTACAGCGTGTTCCAGTTATATTGGCATGCCGCTGTTTGGGTACATATTGCATTGAATTCATGTCAACTGTTTGAAAGCACAGCCTCTCATAAATCCTTAAACATCCTTGTTTTGGGGCCGGGCATATAATAGTTTGAGTTGCTTTGGCCTTATGGAGGCACAAAACCCTCATCTGCGTAGTATGTAAACCTCCTCATTAAAGCGTGATCAACTGAAATGTAAAGGGATGTTACTGTTCCATAATGTGAACTGAGATGCTCTCATTACTCGCCCACTACAAGACACAATCCACTGCCTTCAAATGATGTCAGAGTTTCCTCGTGAGGTACTCGATGGATCGATTTGTCACAAGCGTCAAACATTGGCAAGCGGGAGAGGTCTTCTGTACACATCAGTGATCGCCTGAGTGAGTTTCTAAAATATGGCCCTGGAAACCGCTGATTAATCATACATACATTATTTATGTAGAGTCAGTACATTACAGAGAGAGCACAGGGATTTAATGAGACTTTGCGCTACGATTACATCAAGTAATTAGTTATTGCTCATGTATAAATAAGCAGCAGACATTACTTAGTCATTAGCTGAAAGTGGTCTCGCAGCAAAAAGCTGTATTTCTTGCATTATATGGAAACGCATGGAGGGGATGTTTTCACCGGAGAATTAAACTGTTGCATGTTGCATTTAACCTATATTCTGCTACATTAACCCTCTGATCTGCACGGGCCTGATGGGTAACATGATGAATCGAGGGATTACACATTAAAAACCAGAGCACAACATCTGTTCAGCCGTCTCACTTAACCCGCCCCGACACACACAGCTTCACTGATGTTGACTCTCAATATGTCAGTGTCTTCCACTCGCCATCTTTTTGCTTCTCCAGGAATTGAAAAGGTAGCCTGTCATACGTGTACAAAATGTTTGATGAGGTGCCGAGTGTGTGTGTGTGAGTTTATCAGACTGTGCATGTGTAAACACGTGCACGTATATGTGCAGGTCTGCTTCTGTCAATGGATACTGGAAATCCAGCCACTAGCTCATGTGGAAGAATGCGGTGGAAAAGGGCATTGTGCCACCACTAAGACAAATGTTGTTATTACTCTCTGCCTTTGCATTCAATTTGTTTCTTAAGCCGCTTGAATACCCAATTTACAGGCCAAGATTAAGTGAATTAATCTTTAGGCTACTTGAGGGAACATTCCTCCTTTTTGTCTTTGGAGTCTTTAGGGGAAAAACAAAGAAGCAAAATGGGCATAATATAGCCAGATAGGTCCTTGGTGTATTTATGTGTGTATAACTTTCAATAGCTGTTTAATTGAAAAGACTTTTTTGGGTTTATTTTATAGTTAAGGTTGAACGTAAAGAGTGGTTATTGTAATGGTAAAGGTTAGACTTAGGAACTGTGTAAAGAATCTTAATGAGTCTCACTAAAAGTGGTATGTGTGTGTGATCGAGTTGCTTCAGGTTACAAGATTCTTGTATAAAAAGTCACATGTAAACAAAACGAGCGCCGGTGTGTATTTTTTGTGTAAAGCAGAGGCAAGGTGCCGAGGTGAGGCGAGACGTCGATGTGGTTTGTTAGCTCTGATTGGAGGTGTCGTTATGGTGTGAGCTAACATTCATCAGACAGGGGTCACTGCTTCCCCTCCGTACCTCTCTTCCACCTGTCGTCCTCTAATCATATACCTTGTTCACCCTGGCTTTTCTTTCTCCAAGAGTGCTTGTCATCTCTCATCCCTCTCTTCCATTCACGTTGTTTGTCTCTCTTGCGTTGCCTTGTATTTGGAGACAGTATGATTTTTGTGTTGCTTGGTTAGTGAGTGATCATTCACTTCATGCCTGAGTATAGTGTGTGACAACAACTTAAACCCTTTCAGGCTATGAGCCAGAGGAACTGAAAGTTTGCAGGTCTGTGGAAAGGTTTTGGGGTCACGGGAAAATGTATTTGAACGTAGACCAGTCCTCCTCCCATGCGCAGCAGAGTCAGTTAATATGCTCCGCAACAATGATTCGGGTTAATCCTGACCTTTGAGGAAGGAGGTCAAATTCTAATTAAAATATCCTGTGTGAGTTTATTATTAACAATGAGCTGAGGTCAGGACCCGTGAAACGGTCACAAAGACAGTAATAAAGACAGCAGACCCGGAGTAGATTGAGTTAGGTCAGTCCTTAAACAGCTCGGGTGATTCATCGGGAATTTCATTAATTCCCCATTTAACTGTTCATTAACGAGAATCCACTATTGAAAGCATGGATCACATTTTCACACCGTCACCCCAAATGCAAATATATGGAAATTATTAGTAACTTAAAGGAGAAGCCCCCTAACTCTGACTTCAGACGGATTCTACTCCAAGGCAGAACAGATCTAGTTGGCACATATATCAGTATATATGATCTAATATATCAAGATAGTGGAGGTTCAGCAGCACATTCACTCTGAATTCCGAGTGCTCCATTTTGACACTTGCCATCCTCAGCACAAACGTCCTTCAGTGAAATCTCTTTATCGACTGTACACCATTTTGGAAACCATCCACCTGCCCCTCAGACTGTAGCTCTACTCGCTTCTTAGAAGCAGAATGTAGGGCGACTGGGTCAGGTATTTTAAATATTGTTGACTTGGCTCCGTCAACCACGGTGCATACAAATCAATATGGAAACTGATATGAACCAACCGATTACTCGTTCATCCGGCATTAACTTGGTGTAGCTCAGGATTGTTTTGTTTTGTTTGGTGGGGGTCTGTTGTGTAGGAACATTAATAATATATTGCACAGCAGTTATATAACAAGTTGTACGTGACTGCAGGAAAACATTAGGAACCGAAAAGATAAACAAAACAAGTTTTGTCTTTTTTTATATATAATGTATAAATGTCGTCAATGTCAAATCGGGTTTTGTTGTCATTCAAGTTATAGGCATTTTCACAGTTCCCACGAGGGACTGTTCTCAACCCTTCTTTGTTAATTGCATACATGTGGACCACTGGTCATTTACACACAGGCATGATATTGATTTCTGAACTGTTTGTTCCAATAAAACCTGATCCCAAGGATGCATTGTACAGTATTTGATATCAGAACTGAACTAAGTATTAATGCAGCCTCTGGCCCCAGACTGGCAACATTAACAATCTCCTGTCCTGTCTCTGTGTCTTATTAAGAAATGTTAAAAATAAGAAGGAGAGAGTCTGTTACCTAACTGTTATTTTCCACCTGGCTTTGTCCTATGACAGCGAGGTACAGGTGAGATATTTAACCGAGATAAGGTCATTGCTTTCATCTGCAGAGCTGGAAAAAAAAAAGGTCATTTATGCTTTTATCTCCTCCAGACTGAAAGCTGCTGAGATCCTGTGGCACTGTCCTCATTATTAGTTAATAAAGGCTCAGCCTATCTGCTGGCATCTGTATCAGTTGTCTAGAGATGAAATGATGGTCAACACAGAGATTATATCATGGCTGATCAGAGATCAGTTTCATCTCTTTAATCTGGGTCTGGGATGAGCGGAGCTGCTGACTGAGTACATGCCAGAAAGTAACACACACACATACATAGGAAACATAAAATTAGATTTATAGATTGATTTACTCAGACAGCACCCTGCCATGCTCCTGACTTTCAGCAGCTTGGGTGATGGTGAGAATACTGAACTATTCAGATTCCTAAAGTGTGGACATCAAAATGAGCCAGTGCTTGCACAGTACGTAGGTAAACATACCTACGTACTGTATGTTTGTCTGGTTATTTGTGAAATGCTTTTCATTATCATTTTTTATATAAAAGTCTGCTGAATGTTAAGAAAACTCGATGTGTGTGAGTTTGTTCAGTTCGTTGTGGTTCGCAATCTTAATCGCGGATTCAAATTCCAGCTTTGTTTATTCTTGAATTTTAGGTTTCGTCACACAGAGCAAGTCATCCGCCGTTAGTTTCTGAATAGAAAATACTCAGTTCACACACATTGTTTATTTACCCCTAATGAGTGAGAGTCAATATCATTATAATGGAATGGATTATGATAAAGTGTGTTTTGCCCTTTAAACCTCCATTGTTACCACGTTTATTGGGCCCTAGCCTGAGGTAGATGTTGTCAGTGGGTGATGGGAATTATTCATTTCACACAGTGTTATATAATCTTGTAATGTGGGATACTTTAGTAAAATTACTAGAATTATACTTTAGAGGGAAGTGTCAGTTATATTGTTCAGTTTTTTTTATTGAACTGGTCATTTGAAAAGAATCTTAGGAGATATTTATTCTACAGTTTATCAAAAGCAAATGTGTTAAACAGTAGGAACATTTCATTGCATCCTGTGCCCTGCTGTATTCTTTTGGTCCGAATTGCTCGAACAAAATCCAACACACACACACTAGACAGAGATACAGGCACACACTAAGTCAGTGGGATGCTTTTGATCCTCCAGATGAAGGGGGGGCAAGGGAGAGAGGAGCAGAGGACAAGGGCAATGGAAGTGTTGTGTTAGTCAGCGGAGTGTGTCTGCCAGCTAATGGACAGACAGGCCAAAGACTCTCCCTGAATGGGATCCAAAACCATTAGCAACACAGACACTTCAAAAGGTGGTAATGGGCGATCCTGTGAAACCAGCCTTATGTCAAGTGTGCGCATCTGTGTGTGCTTGTTGTTTATCTGGGTCGGTGCTGAAAATAGAAGGCCGAGGAAAGGATATTTAAAAAAAAAAATACATTAATGAGATTGGACCCCTGATATTTCTACCACCACCAACATGAGCCTTAGAAGTTTTTTCAATCTTTCCCTATGGAACAGTTTGGAATTCTCTACGACCTTTACGATACTCCCAACCATTTAATGTAACACCGTCATTTTGCCACGTTTTGGCTCACTAACATCCTAAACAAAGATTGAATGCAGCTCTATACAGTTGCTGCTTGTTTGGCCCTCGGTTCTCGTCTTTAAGACATCAGTGATATTTTTATGATCCTTAACTTGAGAACTTTTGCACAACACAGGCATTTTTATTTAAGTGTAAGCACAACCTCAAATATCAGCCTCGGGGTTGTCCAGTTTTATTTATATGCATTATCAGCAGGAAACTCTCTTTTTTTCATTCCTTTTTTATTTTTAATAGTAATTTTTGAGGCCGTGCACCTGCAAGAGTAGTTTAAAAGAACAAGACAAGCAGTTATTGTTGCCTAAGGTGATTTCTACATATCATGTTGAGGCACCGCCCACTAGGCCACGGGAGGGAGCTGAAGTCAATCCCAGCTGACTGTGGGTAGGGGGCACCCTGGACAGGTCACCAGCCTGTCACAGGGGCAACATGCAGAGGCAAACAACCATTCACACTGCTTAAGCCCAGTATGCATGTCTTTGGCTGAGGAAGTCATAGTACCCTGGTAGAACCAACACCAGTCACCCACTTTCTTTCTCCCACACTTCCTGTTTCTTTCCCCCCTGATCGGCCTTGTCTTGCTGCCCTGCAATCCAGCTGCTTTCAGCCGGCCTGTTAACCGTTTGCCACTCAGAAGAGCCGAGGACACCAAAGCCCACAGTGTGATACCAATTTGTCATGTGTCCAATCGACTGACTGATAGCAGCTTATCCACAAGGGTGATGATGCCTTTATCCAGACAGACTCACAAGTGCAACCTTAAGTGAGATGATATAATGACATGACAAGAAATTGCTCCAGCAGGTGTGAGAATGGGCTGAAGCACACTTCCTTCTCCAGCAACTACTCTCACCGTGCTCTTGAGCAAGACACTTGACTCCTGCCGACCGCAGTAGAAACTGCGATTGCTTTATGTCTCTGCAGCTGCGACTCCAGTTTCCAGTTGCGGAAAAATGTATTCAGCCACCTTGCATTGCTGGGGCTTTACGGGATAGCAAAAATACAGCATGCTTTAGAGTGACAGGACACTTTCAACACCGAATTTGTCTTTAATAATTGACATCAATAATTGCATAGCATTATAAGCCTTCAAAACATATGATCAGTTGTTTTCCTTCATTCAGAGCAGGATATAGAGGAAAAGAAAAGAGGACGCCAGCATTGAAAAACTATTGCCCATTGACTGCAGGAGTTGTCATAGCAATGAATGTAGTCAATAATTAATGGTAGTAGTTTTTTAAGCTGTCAGGAAATGGTTCGTGTTGTATATTTCACTTTCTTTGTTGTAGAATTTAAAATTATTTGTTTGCTATAAAGGGAAAAAGAACACTGAATCCTCAAAATGTCAACTTTTTAGGAATTCGACAAATATTTATCTTGTCTCTGCTCAATATTGCATTGCATATAGAAACTTTTTTTTGTTTCTCTTTAGTTTTTCCTTAGTATATCTGCTCTGGAATTGAATTGAGCTCTTCTCCCACTACAGATCCCAGCACGGAACTTTATTTCCGATAACTATGAAAAGCAGTCTTTCTACTGATAGTCTTGGCTCTGTGTGTGCCCACAGTGGGAATCCTGCTCTTAATTCAACAGCAAAGCATTTTTTTTTCAGACATATGCCGCGATCACAGTAGCTACAGAATGCATTCCACGCGCTTACGAGTGTGGTGGGCTTGACAAAGACGTATTTAGAGTATACCCCAGAGGAGATGTGTGTACTCTGTGTGTACTGTAGAGCAGTGATAACTTAAATGTGCTACCACTACACTTATACAGTGTATGGGTGAGGTGTGAGTGACGAATGTCTGTATGGATGTGCAGTAAATTTCATCTTTCCTTCTCAACCACTTACACACATTAAGAGCAATACCTTCCCAATAACTTTTTTTCAATGTATTTCTATTTTCTCCATTTAAACCTGCCCTGTAAATTTGCAACGCATTATAATTGGTGTTTATACAAACATATGTTGTTTATTTTTTTGATTAGTTGTTCATCCATATGTTGACCTGCAGATCATTGGTTGGCAAAAAAGTTATTGCACACTTTTACTTAAAGCATTGCATGCCACACGACCAACCGACTAGTGAGTCAACACAATATGAATATTTCTTAATTTTGTTCTTGTTGTTCTTGTTATACTGTGTGTGCAGCCTGTTCAAAACAACATCAGAATCAAAAAGACACAGTATGTGTTGTATACTCTATTATATAGAGTATAACACTGTATTCAACAGAGCTTCAATGTGTTTTGTATCTGGGATCCATATGGACATTATTAATTATTACATTACATGAATGTCTCTCCATTTTTGCAATGCTGTATTCTTCAGTCATATTTAACGCATAGTATTGTGTAATGTGTATCCATATTACATTTAACATTATCTCACTAGTGAAACTGTTGTCTGTACTGAAATTAGATAATTGGTAAAACCTTGATAATTAAATCCTATGAGCACAAAATTCATCAGAGGATGCAGCTTTACATTTTCTATGGAAGCATCTGTCTATTTCAGAGCAGTATAAACCTACTACTATTTAAGCAACAGGAAAAGTTCTGTTTCTGGATTGACTCTGGTAGCATGACTGTCAGTAATGGTCCAAAAAGGGGCTTAGCTGTCTTCAGTTTGCCTTGTGACAGGAGGAAGAAGTAATTTTGGTACAGTTTAGTCTTTAATCAGTGACAGACTCAGTATTTATACTATATGCACAAAGTATAGCTGTTTGCTTTTCAGTGCAGTGAGTCAGGACATTGATATTTAGATTAAATTCATGTGTTGAATAACTGTAAAAGGTTCATACTTACTATATATTAAACCCATGTTGGAAAAGACATTAACAATCTGTCTACGACATGTATTTGTACAAAAAATTACCTCATACTAACATTATGTTGTTTGACAATGATATTTAAAACTTTACATTCTTACAAATGTCACATCAGGACCATCTCGATGGTTACTGCCCCTCGAATATCCCTGAAAGATTGGTCTGAAAGACAAATCCACTAAAATACCAATAGCTATAGTATTAAAAATAAAATAATTTTACCTCCTTTTGTACATCAAGGCTAAAAGGAAATAAATGACAGTAATTTTCTTTAAAAGTGGTGGGGCTTCTTGGTGTGAAGTCTTTATGAGGAAAGTGTTGCCACTGAGAAGTGAAGGCATCGTGGAGGAATATCAATCCTTGGCCAGTCGGCACATGTGGTTCCAGACGTCCAGGGTTGTAACAATTACACTGTCTAATTTTTTTTTTTTTTTGCTGCTGTTGAAAGTTATGTCTTGTCCAGAGCCATGTATTTGCCAGGCGTCCTCCTCACCACTGTGAGGGTTTTATAAGGCTGTAAATATTGATGCCCCGAGAAGGGCACGAGATAACCAAACAGCTGCAACCCACTCTGTAGAGGAAGGTGGGAAACAGGAAAGAATGATCAAGAGCGTTTGAAGCCCCGCAAAGGTTTCACCATGAGATACGACTTTCTTTGTTGTATGAGGAGTGCAGTCTTTGTATGATGTTTTTTTTTTTTGTGGCGTAGTAACTAAAGGAAAGACGTTTTAAGACATCTTCCATTAACAGCAAATGGGTTTCTGCAGGTGGCACCTCTCCACCAAGGTTGTGTTTGTTAAATAATGATATATAATAATCTAATTATGACTTATAAAACACCCCTCTTCATTGTTCTCCTTCTTTTACTTCACCTTACAATGATTAAAATGACCTCTACTTATCACATCTCTCTTTTTCTCGACGCTCCCTCCTCCTCTTTTGCTCTCCGTCCTGGCTTCACTCACTGTAGCACTGACTCATAACAATTACTTCCTAGCTGTAAACAGAATTCCCATAATACCCACATTAGGATGCACCAGAAAGTGTGTACTTGCAGTTTTTGATGGATAGTTTTTGATTGCAATATTGTCATTGCCATTATGATACATTATTCCTCCGAGTTGCTATGACGTCGTCTTTTGTATATCTGTCCTCAAACTTTTCTTTGCACCAAATGCAACTCTCCTCTCTTTTTGTTCATCTCGCCTTGATTTCTCAGCTGGGCTCCGTTCTACCGCCCTCCATTATTTTATTTTTTTCATCACCTGGCACAGTGAGTTTAACAAAGGAAAAAAAACACCTAAAAACACATTTGCATGCCTCCATTGACACACATGTGCAACAGATTCAGCCCGATGCATGTGGAGACCAAGGACTACAATAGAGGAGAGAGGGGACACAAAACATAAAAGAACAGTTTCAGCTGGAGTGGAGACGGTTCACTGGAAAACGCACAAAATACAGTGCGGAGAAATTGAATAGTGTAGTTTTGCACCTCCAACCTCCTGTTCACTACGTAAAGAGCAATAGTAAGTATTAATAAGGTTGAGAAACAGTGGTTAAGGAGAGAGGGACTAGAAGAGTAAAATGTTTTCCCTGATAAGTCACGCTGTATTCCCTTCACCTGAATTCAAGACTATAAATACTGGAAGATCGCTTGCGTCACTGTCCACTTCACTTTTTTGTATCTTTTTCAGAGGATCAGTGTCAACTGATTTATGGACAGATTTACTGTATGTCCCTATTTTAATAACTATGACACGTGCCTGTGTTGCGCACAGATTAGGTAAACCTCTAATACATAAATAAAGGGTAGATAAAGAAGACAATGCAAATTCATAATGGTTCATTTGAAAATAAAGTATTTTTTGTGCAGGAAACATTTTTCCATGATTATACCCAGAACCTTACATTTGCATACACTTCCTTCTGTTTACATGTTTCAAATCTCAGTCATACAGTTAAAGAGACACACTTTCCCCTACTTATATTCAGCATCTCCTAATAAATTTCCTAATAAAGAAATTACATTGAACCAAAGCAAAATTCAAACCTTTAAATTTTGTTTCTTAACCCAGAAACCACATCATCTTGTCTTGTCCCGACTACAAATGTAAAGCACGCACACATCATGGATAATGTATCTGTTTTTTGCAGCAGGGTTACATGAGCTGTGTTTTGAAGCGCACGTCCGTACGTGGGCTTCACACCTCCAGCTATGAAACATTCCCGCTCCCTCTTCTCTGCAGGCCATCTAATGAGCCTGTTTTTAAGGTGCCTCTCTGCGTCTTACTGAGCTCGCAGGGATTTATGTGGTTATCTGCCCACATTTCTGGATCAGTTTATGTCTTCCTTTTTATGTCTGCTCACATATCCATCTGTGCGGGTTGCATCATGCTTTTCATTTGCACCCAGGCGTCCAGAGCTGGGGTTCTGGGTTGTATTCTCATCTTATTGCTTGTTAGAGCAAATTGAGGGTGTGATGCTGTCATGCGTTGACACAAATTTCAGCAGCGTAATCAAGAGTAGATCGATCTTTTTCCAAATAACGCCTAAGGTCGCTGTTAGCAAAATCCTCGCTTGAAGGGTTTGGACATAATGAAGCAGCACACGTGAGATGGTGTGTTGACGTTTTGCACTGGGCCACACAGTGCACTAGTTTTTAGCTTGTAGACCCTCTGTAACCATATGCGAGTCATTGTGTTGTGGTTGAGAGTGTGCGCTAGAGTGATGTTTGTCTTTTCACAGACCACCTATAGGCAAATATTTTTATAGGACTATAAAAGAAATTGTGTTTGCAGCACGTTTAAAAAAAAAAACACTGACTTTGTTATGATAGGTTATTTTTTGCACATAACACTTCTCAAACAGTGCTGACATCTTGTTTTGACACAGGTGTCAAGGGCAGCTTGTTTGAGTCACATCTGCTGTATTTTTAAATGCGGAGAACTTCACAGGATCTCACTGCTTTTTTTCTCATATTAAGTTCACCTGCAGCTGTGTGTGGTTAACCTGTCAGCGTTTCCATTTCAGTTCTTATCATTTATTACCATAAAAGATTAATAAAGTTATATTAATCATAAATTATAAAATAAATAATAAAGTTATCAGTGGATAATGAATGGCTCATGACCCCCCAAGTACTGATATAGCACAAATATATGGCATTGATATATTTTGTTAAAGCTTTAAACCAGTGGAATCACTGTTTTGCTTAATATTATTATTATACAGTATATTATATTATTTCCTGAGGAATTTTCTCACCACCCTTTTGATAACAAGCTGTTCCTGCTAATTGTGTGTTGTTTGTTCTGCAGTGTTTGGCAACTTTGTTCGTTTGTACACAAGAACATTCACACCGTAACTCCAAACTGTGAGTGGAAAAAAGTAAAGTGCTGTCGAGATCACTCGGGCTGCTGTAAACTGCTTGTTTTATTCCGCTTGGAGGACACGTTTCCACAGCTTCAGCTCCGGCCCACACTTTGAACATACAGAGCAACAATGCCGAAAGCACTATTAACTGGATGGATGGATTGTGACAGTGGAAAGACATGATGCCTCCAACTGGCTCATCTGTACCTTGTCATGTGCCAGTGCAACTCTCACTGCTAAATAAGCTGGACCAACCTGAAAATGTCTAATTTGTAACACCCAGTAAATCTCAACCTCACCTCTAGTCTTTTCTGGTTTGCTTGGACTACTGCAATGGCCTCTTGGTGGCCCTCCCCACACGCACAGCAAAACCCATTCAGATGGTCCAGGATTTGGCGGAAGGTCTGGTCTTCGATCAGTCAGTCATTATTAGTTTATGGTTCATAGCTGTAAATGAATTTCAAATATATAATAACAAAAAAAAAACAATATTCTAATGACGAACCGATGGTATGCAGCTATTTGCAGCCAGTGCTTTTTTTCTTATTCTTTTTTTTTTTTTTACCGCCACAATCCATTTTTGTTGTGATCTTGTTCCCTTGATTTCCGGGATCTCATCATGTCTTTGTGCATAAGTTAAATCCAATTTCCATCTTTCCCCAATCACCGTCGTCAGAGTTGTAAGCCTGAAATCTCTTTCCAGCTTCAAAGGGTTTCGGCGTCTGTGAACCCACAAAGGCTGGTCTAAACCCAGCCTTTAGCATTTTCCCCTTCAAGTCCCTTTTTTCTCCCCCCCATTCTTTCGGCACTGCTCTTCCTGCGTCTGCGCCCACTTTCCATCAACATGCCTTTTTTTTCTCTCCCCTTTGTCGGTTTGTCTCCTGAGCGTGACCAACTCACCTCTCTGCCAGCGTGTTATTCTCATTGCATTTCTGTGTGTGTCCTTATTAGATCAGCCGTTTATGCATTTCCCACTCCTCAATACTGCTCTCTCTTCTCTCAGAGTGACCTGTTTATGCGTTGTGTGAACTGTTGCCATGGTGCTGAGACTCTCAGGCCAAGGTTGATGGGCAGAAAGCTACTTGGATGATTTTGTGTGTGTGTGTGTGTGTGTGTGTGTGTGTGTGTGTCAGAGAGAGTGTTTCTGAGATGACTAGGTGAGAGCAGAGCAGGGTCAGCATAGAATAACATTAAGGTGAGCCGTCCTTTTCTGTCTCTCCATCTCCATCACTCTCCTTTGCATTCTGTCATCCACCGACAGCCTCGTCCGTCTCCTCACTCTGACCCCATCTCTACTCTTTTACCCCCATTTCAATGTATTACTTTTGAAACCTGCCTCTTTTATTATGCTGTGTTTTTTACTTCATATTTCTTAGTTAATCTCTCTCATCAGTCACTGTGCATGTTTCAATAAACTTAGCTTTGATGCAATGTATCTAGGACCACAGATTTCTTTTCTTTGGCACTGTGTTTCTGTGTAAGGTGTGTGTGAATGTGTGCGCGGGCCTCTGAGTATGAGCAATTATTTTCCTTTGCCTGTGACAAACTGAATGCAGAATGCCGAGTTGCCGCCCGTAGGTTCAGTGGCTTGCACCTCCCCTGAACGCTCACTCTGTTATTAGCCGAGTCGTCTCTTGTTAGTCACTTCCATTTGAAGAACTCTATAACCGAGGCTGATATTATTTCTTTCTTCTGATTCCCTTCATTTATTTCTCTTTTCACCTTCATCACGCTAGGAAAGCAAACCTGCCGCGTTACAGTCCGATGCTTTGTCAACTCACCTATTTGCCCAGACCTTATCTGAATACACACTTTGTTGATCTTTACACACCGTCGCCCGCCTTAATCCTTTGCTCTGGTTTTAATAGCTACAACTGCATGAGGTTGTTTAACAATGAAATCAGGTAGTAACCTGACTGCACAGAACAACACCTCACTTTCACCTTTATTTTATCTTATACATACTATCATATTTATTATTATATTCTAAATTCTGAGGTTGGGTTTCTTACAAGTAGTTGCATGGCGTTACTATTATATCACGGCACTGTATCCAGCACATGACACACTATCCGTAGTTGATGCGTCTTAGTGGGCTTGCATAGGATTTCCTTGGGGGATACGGTCCTCCCTCTGCTGGGCGTCTTTCCATTTTGGACCCTCTTGATGTGAACTTGTGCGAGAGGAACTCAGGCTGAATGGATGAGAAGGTGAACATTCATGACCTTTGAGAAAAGGCTGCTAGTTTTCTTCTTCCACGAGTGCATCCCGTGCGTTTGTGTGTCTATACCCGTGCATGCGCGTGTGTGCGTGCGCTCGTGTGCTCATTTGTCCCCCTGCACACGGTGTGGACATCCCGTTGTGACTAATGGAAAAGGTGACATGGAGTCCAGTTCAGAACCCGTACTGTAGTCACTCCAAGCTAAATGGACTCCTGTTGTTAACAGGTTTCTAGTGTTGTCGGGAGGCTCATGTAACAGGGGTCAGACACGGAACACAGCACTCACACTCTTATTTTCTCACCGTCTCCTTCTCTCTCTCTCTCTCTCTCTCTCTCGGTCGCCTGACTGTGCTGTCCGCTCTTATGTTATTCCGCCTCTTGTCTCCTCTTCATTTCCTCTGATAAATGTACATATTGCACATTTAAATTCTGAAACACATTGTATTTCCTTGTTTGTGTATAGATTAAATATCTCATCAAGTCATGAAACGTTTTTTTTTATTATTGCATTACACAGACAGTGGCTGTAAAGACCAGATAGCTGATATCACACAAGTGCGTGTTTGTCCAGTGCAATTTGTGCAAGACAAAGTAAAGATGCTGCCAGAAGCATTGTATTTTACTTCGCAGTTAGCTAGTTCGCTAATGGGGCAGAAAATTGTTGGAAGGGTTTATCTATAGTTTTGTTTTGGCCGTCTTCACCTGAGTACACATCAGGTCATTTGTATTTGCCAGAGCACCATGGTTGATAACACTGGTGATGTCTCATTAGCTAAAGTACACATGCAGAATGTGCACAATGCATTTTATTTGTATTGAAAGTCTTTTGAGATGTTTTAAGATAAAGCTGCTATCTTTTTTTTCTTTTTTAGAATAATGCGGCGCAATGCGTTCAGTTTGTGATGTAATCCCAGAGTAATCAGATTGTTTTACCTGGTAATCGAATGGATTGTGTTACTTATTTCCATGTGATTTGTATTCTACTGTTGACTACATTTCAGAGTCTAGCCCAGGTAGGGACACATGAGTGGACACATGGACCTGTGCTGTCCTGATAATGTGGAATTGTATGTCAGCTTTAAAGCACCATAGCTATCCTCAGCATGACCTACTGAACGGCCGGATTAAACCCATCATCTACATTCACTCAGGATTTAGTTCCTTCCCTCTCACACCCACACACACACACATGCTCACACACACTCACACACAGACAGCTGTCGTCCCTCCCCCACATATGATTTGCTGCCACTAAATCAAAGCGCACATGTTGCTAAGGTTTCATCTTATGTAGTCATGATTCTATTAGTACTGCAAATGTAATATATATTTTTAAAGAAATTCTAAGACTAACTCAAGGCGATATTTATTGCACCTGAAAAGTGTCACATGAGTTAACTCAGGACCAATTTACTGTAAGTATATTCAGTGCACGTAAAAAAGTAACAATCAAATCTATTGTGGTGTATTATTTATTAAAACAGTACATGTAGATGGTAAATATTTTCATGTGTTGTCTGGTAGCCTGGGTAATCAAAACAGGATGCAGATGTTAATTTAATTTACATTTCTATGAAATAGCATCAGTAATCATTGTATGTCATTAAAATGGAAATTCCTGATTTCAGCACATGACCATTTTAATGAATAATATATGATACTGTTGCGTTGGTGATCTGTTGGGTATTTCTTGTGTTGCCTCAATAAAAATGTGGAAAATACATTTAGAATACTCTCTTAGGCATTAAAATAATCTTTTTATAAGCCCCAACTTGCTTGGAATTCACCCCAAGCATGAAACCTGCACACAAGAACCTTTTTAAATGAGGCTGGCTGCTGTCATAATTGGGGGTATGACACATGCAAAGTGTGTGACATCACAATCATAAGAAATCGCTTGAGGGGGTGCATTCTCATTCCCGTGATGCCACGCACATATCAGCATGTTTGTGCTATTCTGAAGAACTATCTACTGTAACTCTGTAGCAGTGGCGGCTGGTGAAAAAAAATCTTGGTGGGGTTGGTGTACCAACAGACTTCCCTGCCTAATCTAGCATAAGCATTGAAATGAACAGTCGGAAAATGACTACAGTTCCACAATAAAACTCCGTTTGTAGCATTTATCTTTCACCTTGATTTGCAGGGAAATGTTGATTTCAGGCTTGTCAGGTGCCAGCTCCCAGAAGTTTTTCCTCTGTCGTCCATCTCGCAAAAGGGTAGATTAATAATGATTTCACCGAATTTGGTGGAAGCTGCTCTTGAACTCCGTTTTTACCGCCATCGCCATCATCTCCCTTCGTTGTTGCATGTATTTTTTTTTCGCCCGTAGCATAGGACAGAGTCTGGGAGTCGCACTACGAAAAAAAACTATCGCTGGCTCCTCATGTAGCTTTAGCGGTCCTTAAACTTCACGCATTTTACGTAGCAGTTAGGGCTAAATTTCCAGCACCCGACGTTGATAGGCCAATTATTTATAATTTCCCCCTAGCAACCATAACCGGATTGGCTGTTTAGCTGCAGGTCAGGGGCACTTTGCCGATCGCCCCATGAGAGAATGATACACTGTCTGTCAGTGGAAATTTACTGTTTAATGAGTGTCAGTTGGTGGAAATGTTGTTTAAATTATTTAAATTGAATGTAGGCACACACACTATTAAGTAAAACTGACACTGATTTAAAAAAAAAATGCAAAAAATATTTTTTCCCCTTAACAGCTGGTGGGGCAGAGCCCCAGCGCCCCCTATGGGCCAGCCACCTCTGCTCTGTAGTCACATACAGCTGATGTGTGTTTATATCTTTGTGCATACGTGTGTTCATGTGTTACAACTGTTATGGGGACCAACATTTTGTTACACCGTGACATTATTGGACCTCCTCATTATGTAACACAACATAACATAACATTAACAAAGGCTTGGGATCAAGATTAGGCAGGTAGGAAACCAATGATACTTGGTGTCATGTTCTCTGAAGTCATGGACAAATTAATGTATGTGTGTGTAAATGCATGAGTGTGTAAGTCATGTACGCAAAGCATCAGGCCTATGACAGTGGGTTTCCTTTGAATGCTCTTCCGACGGCAGTGTGTCTGGTGCGGCGCACTGAAACCGCTCCTGATGTTACATATCAAAGGAGAGGCTGGCACACACGCTGTTTCCTGTGACAAAGTGTTGCTGGTTTGGGAGAAATGCCAGCAGGAGAAGACGGGTGGTGGTGGTGGGGGGGTGTTAAGGGTAGAAAAAGAAACACAAGCACTTTTTATCTTTGTTTGGAAGGAAACCAGATTTCATGGCAGCGAACGTGAACGTGAACACTATAATTAGAATGATTCATGTGGCGGAAGAATCTGTGTTTAAGCACACTTTACGTAAATGCTTCCATGAATAATGTATAATAATATAATTAGTGCTTAAATGTTTGCTGCACTCGAGCATCGTCTCCACCAACACATGGAGGTTGTTGGGTGGAGCGGTGTCTCCACCTGTCTCCGCTGGCTTGCTGTGAACCTGCTGCAGAGTGGAGAGTAGGACTAGTGATGCACAATTGTCTGTGCACACACACACACCATAAACGTTGTTCTTCCTTTCCCAATCCTATTTGAAAGTCAATGCACAGTGATCCGGTGCTATATCCTTACTAACAATGGTAGCAATAGCAGTAACCATATCTGGACTCCACACTAATGAACTGTACTTTCACAATGTTCATTTATTTACTGTAGTAGAAATAAATATTCTTTAAAATATACAGAATATGCAACGGGTGCCACATTTGGTCACCGCTCCATGGCGTGTCGTTTCCGACACGCCATTTTTTAACGAGCGAGTTACACAGATTGAGTTTAAGTTTCACTTATCCCCACAGGATTGTCTCATTTCATCTCACTTGCCGACTTGCGTGCACTCGTTGCCACCCTCGCTCTGTGTCTCTTTAGATGAGCTGGGCACTGGTAAATTAAAAATTTAAGATGTGAGCGATGAAGTTAAATTTGCATTCCTGTCTCAACGCTTCCTCACAACAGCTATGATCCTGCAGCCCATGTTCCCTCCTGGTTGAACGGAGGTTGGGAAGTCGCTTTGGATGACGTGCATTGACTCGCTTTTACTCGCATCACCATCTGTAAGATGAATTACTCATTCTCACACCCTCTCTGTAGCTCTCCACCCTTCCATGCCCTCCATCTTTTGAGCCACCCACAGCCCTACTCTAATCCCCCAGCAGGTCCACTCTCTCTGGGACAGGATTAGAGACTTCCCCCCTACACTCGCTAAGGCTTGGGGCTATTTCTGTGTGTATGCGTACGCGCACCTGCCCTCATGTCAGTGTGTCTGTTGGTGTGTGTTTGCGTGCGTGCAGATGCTCAGGAGAAAGAAATGGACAATGAGCACAAGCTACAAGGAGGCAGACGTGAATGGGACAGAAAGACACAGAGGTGGAAAACAAGAGGAAGAAAGAGGTGGAGGTGCAGAGATATAAATCACAGGAGCACAGTGTGTCAGAGAGAGGACAAAAACATCTCCTGCAGCCCCCTGGGCCACAAACTGAACGGGCCTGATGAGAGCAATGCGAGCAGAGACATGAGGAGACGGACTCGAGATGAGGAGACAAAAAAGTGGAGTTTGTTACAGAATCCGATCAATTGTCATATTTATGAGAACGTTTCTACCTTACAATACCTCATCATCTGTCATCTGCAGTACCTGAGTGAATTACACAATGGCACTATAGGACCCCGTTGGTGACATTGTCCCTGTTTACGTTCCTTAAACACCATTATAATGAAGGGCTCAGTCAGCCAGGACTCTAGCAATGATTAGCATTGATCTTTACTATTAGGGAATGAGCACATGCCAATAAATTGCTCCCATTACAGAGACCCCATCCCACATGTACTGTATGTTTAAATTGTTGTTTAATATTTATTTATTCATCATTCATTGTGGCGAACATACAATCCATTTGGTAACCCGAGCGCCTTACAAACACACACAGTGACGTACAGACCAGTTGTAGAACCATAAATACAAATAAATAAAAAAACATATATCATGTATTTTGTATGTACTTGCACATATATTTTAGTAATTGTATATTTTTGCTTGTCTAGTTTTACTGAGGAGATTATTTTTTTCTGTGTTCATACTTCTACCTGACTTATTACAGCATCCTCGCCCTTTGTCTTCCTCCTCCTCCTTCCCATCTCTATCCCACTTTACGACTTGAAGCCACATTACCTGAGTCAGCACTCTTCGCTCTCTCCGATTGGATAACTCGTGCTGAAGTGTGTTCGCGCTGTCGGATCGGTTACAGGAAGTGAAGAATGCTGGTCAATAAGTGGTCCTGCAGTTATCATGTTTCAGATGATGTTGTACAGAGAAACCCGGACTCCATCTTGTTTTATTTATCGGTCCAGGGTATTTTACATTCTTGCTTGTATCTCAGTGACTTGTTGGCAGTCAAGAAAGCGGCTATCCTGGCTGAGCATGCGGAACACAGACACGCAGGCGTGCACACAGTCCTAGTTTTCATTATGTCCCACTGAGAACACAGGTGCCACTGCTGCTGTCCAGCCGTGTCCTGTAATTAATGGCATCCTGTTCCACTTCACTAGTCGCAATCTGGATCAAGTCACTTTCGACAGTGACTCACAAATTTTTAAAAGTTGTGATTTACAGCAGATGTAATCATACATACAATACAATACATAATAATACAATACAATGACACACTTTGCGTCCCCTATTTGTGGTTCATCTCTAAAAAGGTCTTTTGTTGAATTATAAAAGGTATCGTATGTTTTATTCCAATGTAACTTAAATATGTGCAGAAATTCACCTGTCTATTGGGAAGGAGGGAATGAATATTTATTGAATCATGGATATGATCGTGTTTGAGTTTTTCCTCCAAAGCGTTTTTAAAATCGAGTCCTGTGTTTGGCAGTCGTGTCAGATGAAGTACAAGGCCGTCAAAACAATTTTCTCTGTCTGCTGACTGCTATGATCCCTTTGAACCAGTATCTTCACTATTCAGAACCATTTATTTCTGTGTCGCGTAGGAGATGCATAAGGTGACATACACAAATGTAAAACAGAATAATTAAATATACTTGACTTATACCTGATTCCAGTCTTTCTCACAAATATCAGCTTGATATTATAATCATTATATATATATATATATATATGTGTGTGTGTGTGTATATATGTGTGTGTGTGTGTGTGTGTGTATATATATTATTGATTTTATGAGAAAATCAATAATCCATGTTGGCAGCAGAGGTAGGAGTATGTCAGGAAATCCAGGTGCTAAGAGCTGGTTGCATCATACTCAAAGACACTATATATAATATATATATACTGTGTGTATATATATATATATATTGCTATCTATACATGCT
>JAFBJQ010001529.1:80974-146343 GCA_016785345.1 Trinectes maculatus
CTATACGTGCTCTCCAAGGCCTGACTGCATGCTTCAGTAATCAGGAAAACGTATGATCTGACATCTCCCTTTGACACGTATGACAGTACATTTAACACAAGCATGCATATGCACACAATCTGCCGATCGAAAAGCCATACACTAAAATACTCAGAAATGTGTGTGAGTGTATGTGTTCATGCATGTGCACATTGTCTTGATAAATGTAGGAGGCCATTAGTGTGCATGTGTGATGGATTTAAGTCTGTATCTGTGTGGGTGTATGTGCGTGCATATGCACAACAAAACCCTGTTATCTCCAGTTCCCACCATCTGAATGTTTAATTGGTCAAGGCGAGTGTCGAATCCATTTGACCCAAGTTCAGCCCAAGCCGCGCGGTCTCACAGTTCACAGTTCAAATTTCAGCAGTCTAGACAAGCAGCTTTGAAACTCAGAGCCTCATGAGCAAAAGGCCAAAACGATTTTAACCCCAGAAAAGCAAATGTGCTGTTCAGAAATGGACTGAATTTAAAAGAGGTCAAAATTGCAGAATAAAATTAGACAGGTGGGCAGAGAGCTCAGTACACCTGCGGGAGGGTGAGAGTGAGAAAAGAGAGAGAGAAGAGAAAGAAAAATAGTATTTTTATTCCTTTATTATATGTTTTCATGGGTTTGGTGCCACATGAGTTTGACCAAACCAACACAATTTGATCAGACAATTTGTTTTCAGAATACAAATTGTCAAGTTTTGAAATGTAAATTATCTCCAGGGGATAAAAATATTTAAAAAATGTAAACAGTAGAAAATTGGAAAGTTATCGTTACTTTTACATCAACAAAAAATCACCACAGTAGCTTAGTTTTAACAGAGTTAAAAAAAAAAGCATCCTTAGCTCTGACATCCTTAGCTCTTGACTCTTGACTTTATTCACTAGCATGACACTTAACTTCAACAGACAAATTAATCATGCACGTTAACCATCAAATGAATTTATATTACATGTCCAATAATGACATGTAGCGGTTGGTTTATTATTTATAGTGGCAAAAAAGACAAACCTCACATAATGTTATTTTTTTGTTTCCATGCTTTGACTGGAGTCTGGACTGTAATTTCAGTTGAATGGACATAGTAAGACACGGCTATGCCAGACATCCTGTGTGGCGATGGGTGAGACTGTGAGAAACGAGTCTCTGGTCTGATGAAACCGACGGTTCCCGTCCAAGCCAACACATCATGATCTAAAGAGAGGAATGTCAGGAAATCCAGGTGCTAAGAGCTGGTTGCATCATACTCAAAGAGACTAAGCTGTCTCTACTTAGTCATGAATAAAAAGTCCTACTACTTATGTTAACATGATATGGGCCATTGTAAAATAAAGCTGACTTGTTCAATTACTTGGACTCTTTAAGTTGTGCGTTTCAAATGTGTAGACGAGTGACAAACCGCTGCTAGTTATTTATCCAACCGACCTGTTATGAAAATACTAAAATGTCAGTTGTTTCTTTAATGTCCCAACCAGCTTATTGCTTCAGGACATTAGGAAAGAGGCATTCAGCGGGATGCTGAAAGCAGCATTAACCAAGACTTTTAATTATGAGTATAATGGTGGTCGCCCCTAGAAGCCCAGAGGTAGCCCAGAAGCTACTCTCTTGCTTATATATGACCTGGAGAGTATTACTTCACTGTAGGAAGAGCAAAGGATGACACTGATGGCTTCTCTCCAAAAGAGGTTTTCACTCCTCTTCATCTCTCCAACCATGATAGGTTGTGATTCAGTTCATCCAATGACTTGACAAGTGTTTCTTTTTTTTGAGTGCTTTCCTTTTTCCTGAACACTCTCCAAGTGCGCCTTCCCAGATGGTTTGTGTGGAAGGGAAAGAGTGGAAGCAACCTGAAAAAAGCCTGAAGCATCATCCGGAGGCATGCTGCATGTAGGCAACATTAGAGACCATTTATCTGAATCATGATGACTGTGGCAGAAATCGCGATTTGCAGTTTACGAGAAAATCAATAATCCATGTTGGCAGCAGAGGTAGGAGTATGATGGAAAATAATGGTTAGTGGAAAGTGAAATTTCAGCCTTATAAATGACCATCAAGAATTTTTTTAATTGAGACACAGAGAAAGAGGAGACAGATGCATTGAAGAAACTGGTGGAAAAGGTCAAGAACAAGAGTGTGAATTGAGCTAAAAACTTCATCACCTGAACTTAAACATAGCGTTCCTGATTTGCAGACTTCCGCTTAGATAAGTCCAACACCCATGTGAATATTGAAAGACTTATTGTCACACTTTTTACACCTACAAAGTTCATGTGCCATCTGTATTTTCATAGCTGTAAGCATCGCTTCCCCGGAGCAGATGTTCTGCTTTCTGCCATATTTCTCTTTTGTCAGCTCGCCCAGTTTTTAGTGTCACTGCCTTGGCAGTGCATGTCCATGAATGTGAAGGGCAGAGGACTGAATGAGAGTATGAATGAAAAAGACTTCATTTTGGCTGGTGGGAACAAATATCCGAAAACTTAGCCAGAGTCTTTTACTCCAACTTTTAATTTCACTCTGCTTTGAAAAGGACAAACAAAGGATGCTCAGAGACACATAGAAATAGAAGCGTGAGACTGTGTGGGGGTGTTAAATGACAGAAAACAGAGAACATAAATAGATATAAATATGATTAAAAAAAACAGATAACAACATGAAGGACTGAACGGCTGAAATATATTTAATAGAAATTCATCTTGAATAAATCCTTGGGTGTTTATGTGTTTAATAATGTCAACAATAACGCCTCCAGCCACCTCATGTCTCTTTTTGCTCCGAGCAAGCGGAAAACATGTACCACAGTGTGTTTTGATTGTCGCATATTGTCCACAGTCATTTTGTAGCTCAAACTATTTTGTGCAGTCCCAGTTAATTCAGTGATTTTGCAAAACTGGAATGAATTCAGCATTTTCCTGAAACTGAGAAACTAGTTCTTTAATGCTAATTAAGTTATCTGCAGTACAGCATGTGCAAACTACAGGGCTTTTTTCATCTATTCCCTTGTATTGCTAGTTTAAAATGTTTTTGTAATCTTTAAAGAATACTTTTTCACTTTTTTCTTTCGTTTCTATTCATCATCCCCTCAACTTCCATTTTCAGTGTACTACAAAAAGTGGTTCATTTCAAACTAGGACACATGTAGCGAAAAAGAGCTGCAGATATTTTTGAAGATCTATTGTCTCCATAGGCAAGATGAAATCTGTAATTGCATAAGTGCCATTGTAAGTTTCATCATTTTTTTTTTACAGCGTTCTGTTTTGCCAGTAAGTCTTTAGCTGAACATTTACTGCTTTACAGCTACATGCATGTGGCATCAGCTGTTCAGTTCAACACGGTCCCCTGTTCCAAGCACTCAGGGAAAATTGCATTTCTCTCTTCCCCTCTGTGTCGCTCCGGCTCAGTTCATTTCTGCTTCCAGACTCGGAAACAAGGAAGAGAATGGATAGTGATTTTGAGGGTCCCATTTAATATGACTCATAGCTTTATCTCCAACCACTTATAGGCAAATACCAGCCTGTGATTGAGCATTCATCCATTCCCATTGGATTCTCATGGGGTGATTGTCACTGGAGCAGAAATCAGAAAGCCATTCAAACGTTGTTGTCAGTGGGCCACATTGTGTATTGGGAAATATCAGATCATACCCTCTGTGTGCGCTGCGTTTTTGGGTCAGTGGACGAAGTCACTGTTTGGTGAAGATAAAGGAAGAAAGATAAAACAATGGAGAAAACAAATTGTGAACAAAGCTTGATACAGATGGAGAAATCATTACTTTTTTTCTTCAATTGAACCACAATGCAACTGTCACGTCAACAATCTCTGATTGTCAGTTGCAGAAAGCAATATATCCAGGAAGCTGTTCTCTCCTGCTTGCTATGGCAACCAGATTACTGATGTATCATCTTGTCCAAAAAATAGTTTGCCATTTGCCAACTCAGGTAAGAGCTGAAAACTCAGCTGGATTGACTCTCTGTTGTTTTGGTCTTTCCACAAGTCTTTCTTCTGTCATATTTGTCTCTGCTGGCTACAGTTTAGTCTCCTCTTCTCCCGGGTCTCCATTTTATTTCCTTGCCTCCTCCTCTGCCTCCTCTTTCATCCATATGTTTGGCATCTTTGTTCTGTTTCAGTATTTTTAATGTGCGTCATCGGCACCGCGTTCCGCACTTTCCATCCCTTGCTTTGTGTGCTTGTGCAATTCTGTGAGTCCTCTGTGAGATCAGTTTGATGACAGGTAATTGTAGGCAGGTTCTGTACAGTATATCGACACGTGGAGGAGGAACGGACACACATCCACAGGAAGACCCACAGGTCGTGTTGAAGGTGTTAAAATCTATGATGCCTGAAGTGAATTAGCTTTGCTAAGCCTTGGGGCCCGGGGGTGAGATAAGAGCAAGCAGGAGAGCAGCAGAGAAAGAAAACACTTGGGCCTTACACAGGAGGATCAGGGGTTGAAATACTGGGTCTCTCACTGTACAACTTGCCAGATAACTTTCATTAGATAATCATGATTTTTTTTTTTTTGCCTCTGGAATCACCAAACACCTGGCTACGAAGAATTTGTGTGTGTACGTGCGCGTGCATGTGTGCGCGCGTGTGTGTGTGTGCGTGCTGTACCCCTGTGGGTTTCCTTCCCACTGCAATGAAGACTGATGAGAAGCCTTTGGGAGGAAACACTCCACTCAAATTACAGAAAATACTTTGCTGTTGGCAGACTACTGTCAGCCCAGTGCTGAGAGCAGTCAAATACACAACCCAAAGAACCCCAGCCTATTCTTGCGTTACCTTAACAGCTCAGATGAATTTGATATGGCGGCAGCGGCAGTAATAACAGAAGTCATCGCTGCCGTGGTTTTTACAATGGTGCACTGACGTCCAGCATTTCCACTGACAGAGAAACAGTGAGGACAGGTTTCTTCTGGTAGCGTGGAAGTGACAAAACATTTGTGCAACGCAGATGATGTGTCACAGATGTTTTGCATGTATACTGCAGTCCTATACTGCTCTCAGTATGTAATGAGTATATGAAAGCTGTTCAAACCTGTATCAATCAAATTTTCCTCAAGCAAAAAACATTGCAACTAATACATTTTGGACACCAACCCTTTAAAACATAAAAATCTAGCATTAAACAGTGGAGACCGAGAATGTACTTAAAATTGGTTTTAAAAAAGAGTGTGTCAGCAATAATTATGTTGCATAATTGATGTGGTAATGTTTATTTCTCATCTATGAGATATACACAGCAGAGTAGTCCTTCATGATCTTGAAGGGGGTACGGATATATAAAAAAAGAACTGCTGCATCCTTGACTTTGTGTTTTCATCGTGGTCCCAGCATGAGCAGTGAGGACTGCAGTGAAATTTAGTGAATAACTACTATCTGCAGTCCAATTTGAGCTCTTCAGGTGGAGTCAGCAGGGGATGATCAGCACAGTGTGAGGGGTGGACCATGAAAGGGGCAAAGCTTTGTTTGGGCAACACAATGGAAGATGAGTTTATTATGAGGGGGTGAGGCGAGAGAGAAAGTGGCAGTGATGCAAGGCCATGCTGAAGTTGAATAGGTGCTGGATGGAATGACAATGATAAACAGGTGGGAGACAGTGGACAGCTCCTTTTGTGTTTTCTTTCCTCTCGACCTGTGCTTTTTTTTATTATCGCAATGTAAACAAAGTGTGGGGTTTTTTTTCAGCTTAAAAAAACTTTTGGATTAAAAATTAGTAGCTGAAACATCGTTTTTTATCAGAAATAACACTAAAATCTGTTTGGCCCCATAATGAAGGGTCGGGGCGGGCCGGGGGGGCACTCACCAGAGACACTGATTTGGCTGATAGAGGCTGTCACACACTGTTACACTTGTGTGTTACCTATTTCCAAATGCTCAGTGACTCCAGACTAAATTGAATTTCTGGCAAAACACACTGACTTTGGCAAAAACAAGAACACACACTCACACAGCTAATGTGATAAACAGCCGGCCCCCAGGAAAAATATTTACACCCTTGTACTGATGAATTTATCCATATGTGTGCACACGCACACACGTTTGTGTTGCATGTGTACAATGTTGATACATGACTGTGTGTATGTTTTTTTTCATGCAGTGTACGAATTCAGTCAGGCTCAGTTATCAAAAGCTTTTCCATCACAAGTGACTGCAGTTTGTCATTTTTCATCCTTTCTGTAAAAAAAACATGTGTACAACACTGTACAAAAAGGAAAGGAATTTATTCTCATCAGGATTCAAAGTAAAAGAAAAGTTTCAGACCTACGCTATTAATTTCTTATCAGTCCCACAATAATTACAGTAGTAGTGTTGGACCACCAGCAACAGTAGTTAACAATATTCCACTCAGGTTATTACTGAGGCTCCACTTTAATGGCTTATCAGTCACAGCACATTGTGAATTAAGACACGCCTTATATCTTTTCTAAAAGTCGATAAATGCTTTTTTTTACTTTTCTTCTTTTCTTTAGCTTTGTTTACCTTTTCCTTCTTTCCTCTTCTCATCATTATCAGACAAGGCAAATGTGACTGGCATCTCTTATAACTAAGCCCAAAGCTATTAGCTATTTGGATTTTTGTTAATGCGGCTGTGGTATTTAGAGAAATAAACTTGTTGAACTTTAACATTTCTGCCTCGATGTGAGATAAATTAAACTTAGGATACCAACAATAACATTTCCTCATTATAGCCAGAGCTCCATGTTTAATCTGTACAGGACAAAATGTTCTCGGCTTCCTTACCAAAGAGCAAAAATAAATAAATAAATTTAAAAAAAGTAAACTAAAAATGTAATATTATGCAACTTTTGCCTTTATTATCAACTAAAATACAGTTCTTCTATATTTACTTCCTGCAAATATTATTAAGTTAAGTGGAAATATCTGTTAACGAATGTCAATATAGAGATGTATGGGTCTATAGGTCTGTATGGGTCTAAGGCCTATAGGTCTGTATGGTTAAAAAATAATTATATGTGAAGTTTGTCTCCAGTGTCCTGCAGTGAAGACTTTACTAAATGCCTACATGAAGTCTATATCATGCACAGCTGCTGTGGTATGCACTCTTTTTAATGAACACGGTAAATCCTGATTGGGTTTGGGGCAGCGGGATTTCAGCAGCGTTTCCGAAATATTTCCACAGCGAGTTAGATACAGATCACATTTCAGGACAATTAAAATTTAATGTCTTAAAATTCAACAAATTGAAGAACATTACATTTGGATAGTGTGCGTTCACAGAGGGCTCCTGCAAGACAATTTAGGGAATCATACACCTCCGAACATGTTCACCAGGAATATCTCCCATGCTAAACACCATTATGTAAACCAAAGGGAACAGCTGCACGAGGAAGATACACGACTTGGCAGGGTTTCTTCATAAGAATTAAAAAAACGAATATAGTAAAATTTAAGCATCCTTTGCCAAATTGGCTTAGTGCAGCACTTTTTATGTGCCAACAGACTACAGGAGTGATAAAAATGCAGACCCAAATAGAGCTGTTGGGGAATGATGGAAAACGGCCATCCTGATTACAGCATCTCTGGGATTCTAGGAATGTGTGTGTGTGTGTGTGTGTCTATTCTGATTCATCCCACTTCCTCTGGCTTTCTTTATTCTTTTTAAACTATTCACATTAATATTCTCTCTCTCTCTCTCTCTGTCTCTCTCATTCATTCACATTTATCTTTTCAGACAGGACACGACTTTTGTCTCATTTTACATCTGCTTCTCTTTCTCTCCTTTGTGCCTTTTTTTTACATCACACACACACACACACACACACACACACACACACACACACACACACACACACACACACACACACACACACACAGATATTTTTATTCCATGCCCATTAATTTTTCAGGTCACGGATGAGACTGGGTCTGAGCATTAAATGACGCCACTCACTTTAACCCAGTCTCTCCTCTGACCCCTGACCTTACACTTTGCCCCCTTCATCGTGTCAGAGTTTTACTGTCGTACGTCTCATTCATAAACTTTCATTCATAAACCCTTTACTTCATTCTGAGTTGCCAGGAGCTCAGCATCCTGTCTCCAAGTGCCACAGCGAGGAATCTCTGTGACTCAAGACTGCAAAAGCACCCACACGCACACACACACACACACACACACACACACACACAGTGCCAGGATCTGCTCCATCTGTGGCTTGTTTACCAAAACCCCTCTCAATTTATTTAATCCTATGATTTGGCAGTGTTGGGGAGCAACCAAAAACATGAACCAGTCTATTCAAGTTCTGCTGAACACTTGCTGGTCATGTTGGCTACCTACCAACTAACTACCCACTGAATCTGGATCTATAGCAGGTTAGCCCGCATAGCAGCTAAACAGGTCTACTAGTTTATGACATCCATATAATGCTTTGCTTTTCTATACGTTTCTACAAATCTATAAATGTCCTAATTAAACAACCATCTGAACTGGGCCAGAGCCTTTTGGTACGACAGGATGCTTCCTCACTCTGAGGAGCATTGCTTATGTTGATTAATATGTTTTTTAGTATTTATGTGCTTTTTAACGGATGCGCTGTGAGAAAACACCAGGCCTTCGTCCCTTTTGCCAGGCAATCATCATCAGCAGTTGAGCGTTAATGCTTCGTTCACTCAGTGATAATGTGATAATGATGTAGGTCGTTGTGTAAAGCATCATAGTATGTAAAGCATGTTTCACTTTGAGTGCTCCTAATGAATATCTTACAAATCACTCTGAAGTTATTTCTGTTGTAAATACATTTTCCCTCACACTTCTGATTTGTGGAAAATGTTGTGGAGCTCTTTGTAGCCTTTCCTCGCCTGCTTCCTCTCTCAGATCTGACGTGTAGTCCTCCACACTGCCCCTATCTTCAACCATCTGACAGGCAGCCTACATCGATCAATACTGTTTCCATCTCGCTCAGATTGATTCATAGTTATGGGACTTTTACATGGTGGGCCTTATCTCGTGATCTGTGAGAGGTAATGATGTCTGGCAACGTGTTAGCTCTCAAACAAGCAGTTATGTGGAGAGGGAGAGAGGGTGCGTGCCTTGAACTTAAAAGGATTTTATTCATCCATTTGCATAGGGTGTATATGCACGCAAACAAGCGGAATATAACAAATTAGATTCTGTTTCAAAATAAAAGATCGGCCAAATAGGTGCAAACTATCTATAAACACTTCAAATGGAATTGAAATTGTCCAAAGCTATTTCCAATAATGACATTTAAACTCTGTAGGGGCAAAGGAATGAATTAATTCAGATTCTAGAGCATCTTCCCTCAATTAAAGTGTCAAGTAAACTGGGTCCATTGAATGGTATTTAATGATAGGGGAAAGTTTGTAGCGATGACCTGATAGATGAATGATTCATGCATGTATCGCGTGGGCATACCTGCCCTAAGCTGGCCAGACAGTTTATTGCATGTCACTTCACCGCTCTCTACATTTCCTATCTCTCTTTGCAATAAAAATAAAGTCTGAGAGCAATACGTATATATTTATAAAAGGGAAACGTTCCTATACAAGTGGACTGGAACAGCCAAAACAGTTTGCAAACATCTTTATTTTTCCTGCCGGTATATCTGATCTTGCAGCAACATATTTGGTTGTAGTTGCTATAAAATGATTGGACTTTCATGTTCGTGTCCATGTTTACGCACTCACTGCATAAGGCAAAGGTTTAGACATGCGTTCATTTACATTCAAAGAATGTTTTCTTGGGCAAAGTGCTTACTCCTAACCACAGACAGAGCTCTGATGCAAACACTGGTCTCGAGTGTGACGCACTTTTTGCACAGACTTGCAGCTCCCTATGTGCCCTGGGAACTGTGCTACTGTTAATGAATGTAGTGCTCATTCAATCCAAAAGTACAGCTTCTCTGAACAGGTCCAGGCAACAGGAATATTGTTTTTTTGTGGTTTATTTGTATAGAAATCAGTTCTGTAGGAGACATAGTTGTCTGCATGCAACGTTTCTAACTGAAATTGTTTTGGGGAAAAAAAATACATTTTGTGCAAATTACTTCAAGACCTTCTGCTGAACCTCGCTCTTATTCATATGTTCAATTCATCTTGAAATCAAAGTGAACCGATGTCATCCACTTGTCTGTTTTCATCTCATGTAACTTTCTGTTCGCAAAAGCTGTCACTGAATTACATCAGTGGGTGTTGGATGTCGGACTTTTACATGGCTTCTCTCAGCATAAAGGGTTTGATTCGGATTGTGGACCGGTGAAAATAATGTACGTCCTGTTGCAGCTGTTTTGTAAAGTGCCTGTTGGGCAGTAAGTGTCATCTGCAGAGATGCTCCTGAGATACCCCGTATCCACCGCAGCCACCTCACTGACTCATGTCAGTTAAAGTCCAGTAATGTTACAGTATTTATGACCTCGTTTCTCTCAATGCCTCTTGAAAGCGTGCAACTCACGCCAACGTGACTGGCAGGCAGTGTAACCTTGCAGTGTAAATGTCAAGCGAAGCTCCTTCTGCCATGTACATATGCTCAGGAGAGGAAGAGTAGGAGGCCCCACAGGATCCAGCCGGTTCTTCACTTTCACTTTCTGCCCCAGGCAACGCATAGACTGTCGAGCAAACACACATGCAAACGTATGTGATGACTAAAATACATCTAAAAAGTGCCCACTTCTGCTCGTCAAAGATACATGTGGGCAAAACACTATTCTAGGCCATTAATGCGTGCACACAATCAATGTCTAGAATTGCACTGTGTGCCATATATTGCTATCTTGGCCAAGTTTCTGTACAGTGTATTTTCTCCCATCTGGCTCACAGCAGATTAATGGATACATAATATAGGGTGTCAGATTGCATCCGGTGTCTGTAATTCCCACAGGATATGACATGACATCTTTTGGCATGGCGTGATTCCATCACACTTGCAAACTGGAAATTACTCTCGGGAACACAACAATAAGAGCTTGTATGTGCTCACCCGCGTCTGCGTTGTGCGTTTTTGTCTTGTGTGTGTTTCGAGCCTGCATCAAAGCATAACACTGTTATTTCCAGAGAATAATATAGATCTCGAAAAGATGCCGTGAATTCTTACCATTTATTGACATCTCAGTTAGCCTTTAAAGGCAAATGCGTTTTCCGGCTCTGTGTAATCGTGTGTGCGTTCCTGTCGCCTGTGCGCGCTCATAGACTGCAGTCTACAGTGGCGCTATGTTAGCCTGGGGGTTTGTCCTGCCTACTCCATTAGTTTGCCCAGTTTGCCCAGACTCACACTGGCACTGTGTTAAGCCAAGAACACAAACCTATTCTCCTCCCAGCATGACCAGCTCATGATTAATGACTCGGGATACGTTTCATTTCATGGCATCTGTTTTATTACTCGGACACAGTAGAGTGTGTTGAGTTCAGAAAAGAAAGAGTATGACATGCACCCAACAGAGGTCAGGGTTCAGATTTACACAACAACTAGAGACTGGGGGTCTGCTTCTTTTTTAAATGCCTTAGTCACCAAGGTCAAATGCTGTATTTACACCAGCTGAAGTGAGTATGGTGCGTTGAAAAGTATCTCACGTGGCTATGACTCATTTCTGCTTTTCATGGCATTCGCAAATAACACAATCCAGGTTTCCTAAGTGGGTGATGTAATTTATGTGCAAGAAATTATTGAGGTGACTTAAACCATGATTGCATACACAGTAACCTTTGTAGGAGTAGTAGTAGTAGTGTAAGCTGTGGTGGGTCTCAAGAGACTCAGCTAACCCAAGGTTAACACTGGCTCCCAAAGCCGGCCCGCTCTCCACACTTGGTTTCACCTCATTTAAGTTGTGTGCACGTGCAGGACAAGAGCCGGGCCACAGAGGGACAGTGGATGTTGTGGTGGAGGGTGATGATACAATGATATAATAATAATAATAATAATAATAATAATAATGATAATTAGGCTCTTATATACACAAATAGCAAATAGCACTGTATGGGAGCCCTTTTGTATATTCCAAGCTATGACTATTTCAAACTTCATTCCCACCGCAACTGAACAGGCAGAAATGCTGATTTATTACCTCCCTTGATTACATCATTAAAAATCCCACTTTTACGCCATTTCATTCAAGTTTTATAGGCTGTCGTGACTCATTTGGTCATAAATTCAGTCCTCAGGATCTTTTATTTTTCGCAGCTAAGCAGTGTTTCCCCAGCAGACCCTTTTTTTTTGGTTTCTTCTTTACTTCACGCCTTTCTTCGTGTCATGCATACTTGCTTCGCCGGTCTCGCTCCAGTAGCGCCAAAGTGTTGTTGTTTGTTTGCAAGTGTTCGAGGAATTTTGAAGTCTGTGTGTGGTTGCACTGGGTGTGTGTTTGTTGCCTGTGCATGTTTGTGAAGAGCCGAAATGAGCAAAAGCAGCAGCAGAGAGCACTTAACAGTTGCTCAGATGCACTGTTTTTCTACAACTTGTGAAACGTGATACATGTAATTAGCTGGCTTGGAGAGAATGAGTGAGGAAAATAAATGGGGGGGGGGGGTCCTCATGATTTGGAGAAGAAGAGAGGAAATAATATCACACCCAGCATAGTCTCATTCATTCCCTTTCATTCCTTTTATATTGCTCTTTCCACATATTACAGCTATTTGACTTCACAGCCCTCTCACCTTGGCCTCCCTGTCCTCTTTTTATTATCCCTGCAGTCCTAATGCCCTGCCCATCCTGCATCCATCTGGCCAGACATGTGTCACCCTAAAGCATACATTTGCATAAATTTATGGGATTCATGATCAAATGGTAGTACAAAGTAGACAGTGACTAAAAATTCTAATTAAAAATAAAGCAGAAATTATAATGGGAAACGCTATTAATGTTTTTGTTTTCTTGAAATACATGCAAAACACAATTTCCTCTTGACAGATTAGAGTAGAAAATCCCTCCTCATCCTGAAGAGAAAATAAGTACTCATTTAAAAAAAAAAAAAAGGCTTTGCATGCATTTCTAACAAGAGCGTGATTGCTCGTTCCACATATTACAGCTATTTGACTTCACAGCCCTCTCACCTTGGCCTCCCTGTCCTCTTTTTATTATCCCTGCAGTCCTAATGCCCTGCCCATCCTGGATCCATCTGGCCAGACATGTGTCACCCTAAAGCATACATTTGCATAAATTTATGGGATTCATGATCAAATGGTAGTACAAAGTAGACAGTGACTAAAAATTCTAATTAAAAATAAAGCAGAAATTATAATGGGAAACGCTATTAATGTTTTTGTTTTCTTGAAATACATGCAAAACACAATTTCCTCTTGACAGATTAGAGTAGAAAATCCCTCCTCATCCTGAAGAGAAAATAAGTACTCATTTAAAAAAAAAAAAAAGGCTTTGCATGCATTTCTAACAAGAGCGTGGACACAAAATGTATTGTCAACTGTTCAGGCATTAAAGAAAAAAAAAAGAACATCCAGAGAAGAAAAAGCTTTTTTCAGGCGAGTATGTCCCCTCTAATGAGCACTTTCATTTTACCCCCCACAGAACAGGACTTTGTTGCCTGGATGCTGAGTAAATATGGCTTTTTCTCTCACTGTGGCAGCCACTGTAGCAAAGTACTCGCTCTTCAAGGTGCACGGCAAACACATATGACTCAGCCCGACCAGATTTCTTTCACCAGAAGAGGCAAACATTTCATATCCAATAATGGAGCGCAGCCTTCAATCTGAAGTCGGCTTCGATTGTGCCTTCGCTCATCCTTCATTCACACAGACTAACATGTCGCATCAGTGATTTGAGACAGATATGTCACATATTATTCACGCCTTTCAAAGACAAATGACCTGAAATCAGATTTCACTGACAGGGAATCAGAGTGCAAATATATTGATCTTGCTCTGTGCTCTGGCATCGTGTTTTGCAGATGGTCAGGAAACTGTCTGAAAGCTGTGACACTTTTAATGATGCAAATGAGATAATATCATTACGCTTATGACAGCTCATTAGATTACCTTGTTATCCTCGTTTAATTGGCTCGCACATAAACCCTTCACCTATCCTACTTGAAATCAGAGTCTTATTGGGGGATATTCAATATCGCCTAATTTAATCTGGTTCATTTAAAGGAACAGGCTGCATGGGACGTTCACCTTGAGTTGAGTACGCTCCTTGTGTAAAAGCATACACAACACTTTAAGTGCAATATACACGTAGCCACATTACCTGCATTCTCACACCTGAGTGCACGTTTGCACCTAATGTGTATAGATGTGTTCCAAACAGTGTCTGTGTATCAGGGCCTCAGTGTTAGCGTGTATGTAATCACTGTCTGTCTGCATCTCGCCAACACCCCCACCGTGCGCGCGTGCGTGCGTGTGTGTGTGTGTTTGTGTCAGTTGCCACCTCTGCTTATTAAAGGTGAACTGAGGCGAGCCTTGGCCCTTTGTTGGGCTGGTAATTGATGTGCGCAGCTCAGTGGGATACAAGGTTTAATTCCTCAGCGTTAACGAACAATAAATCACACGTACACACACGCACGGGCGCACGCACCCAAGCACACACACACATACACAATGGAAAGGGGACATAAATCAAACACTAAGGGCCTGCCACTGCCTGCCTTCCTGCAATGACAATATCATATCACCTCTCACTCCCTTTAGCTTTTTCCTCAGCCTTTCTTTCAACCCCTATTAATGCCTCTCTACCTTTGACTGCAGTGACAATATCAGCACGCGCATCGTCTCGCTTTCCCCCAGTTCACTTCTACTTTGACTGCAATTACAATATCACAGCGCTCTCTCTCTCTCCCCCCACCCTGTATGACTCGCTCTGTCTCTCCCTCTCTTCCCCTCAATCCCTTTCAAGCTCTCTCTGAACAACAGATGGCCGCCTCATCCCTCCCACAGATAAAGAGGGATAGAGAGAGAGAAAGAGAGAGAGAGATGGGGGAGGAAGGATAGAAAGAGGAGCAACTAAATGATTGTGTGCCTGTGAGAGAGACAGAGACAGAGCAGGGGAAAGTGAAATGCTGGTGTTTAGGGAGGCCATCTACATCAACAGAAACGCAGACCATAGACTCAAAGGGAATTTAGATTAGATCACACACACACACACACACACACACATACACAAACACACGCATGCACAGGGAGCAGGCAAAGGGGCGTTCCAGGATCTGCCTGCACAGATTGCATCCTCATTTCACCTGATGGCACGGGGTCAGATAATTATTTTAAGCATCATTTACATATGAAACACTAATATGAGATTTAGGGTGGCGAAGGAGGCTGAGAGGGAGGAGGGCAGGGTGAAGAAGACATAGGAAGAGAAGAAGATTGAAGTGCAGTGTAGTGCAGGATGAGATAGAGGTGAGGCAAGGTGAATTACAGCGGCACCGGTGAGGGGAAGCCAGGCCAAGCTTCTGTCGTTCTTAATTTCGCTGGCTAGCAGAAATTTTGATCCACACACACACACACACATACACACACACACACTCAACCTATCTCCCCTCAAGTTGGTATTCATGGTCTATTGTGGTCACGACATAATTGAGCCACTACCACTGGTACAGAATGACAAGAGACAAGAAAAAAAAAGTGGGGGGGTTGCTTATTATTGCATACAATATACTGTAGGAATGCTACTTATTGCTGCTGAGTGAAAACTGATCTCAGTGTTTTAAAAAAGTATGAAAACCAAATAATGTCATAGTGCAGTTCATAACAGAACTGTGAATGATAAAGATTTGGGCAGTAAATCTTTTTTCGGTAAATTGTAAATTGTGCAAGAAGCAAAGATTTTGTCAAGGCGGCTTTTTTTCGAGCACTAGTGTATTTACTTCGGTGTAGTCTGACTATGAGTATGGCTAATCAGGTGAAATCAAAATCTTTTCTTTGTTGGAATTTATATTTTACCAAGGCATTGTGGTTTTGGCGTCACCCACGATTACTGGGATAAAGACAAATCAATCTTAACAGGACAAGGCGTTTTTTTTCCCCCTTTAGCAGAATGGTAGCTGGTGTTGCCAGACAATTCTCCACCGCTGACACAGCACTGTGGAGATAGCTTCCCAAAGTGAGACGAACTTATGAGTGAAGCGTATCGCTCATGGGAGGCAGCATCCACCCACCCCAACCCCCCACCCCCATCCCCTATTCCCACTGACCTATCTTTTTTAGCTGTGTGTTGCATTCAGTCAGACAGAACACAGTGAATAAAATGCAGGTAAACGACTTACTGAGACTAACCGGTTGGGATCCAGTGGCAAATCGATAGTTTTCCCTGCAAGACAGATGAATATGTTCACATACACGCCAGAGAATGCTTTCTGTTTCTTACTTACTTATGTTTTCAGATGTACTGAGGGCAGTACGGTAGTATATGATGGATGGATGGATAGACAGAGAAATGGATGGATGATGGAATGTAAAGAAAGACAGAGTACAGTGAATAAAATGCAGGTAAACGACTTACTGAAAACTAACGGTTGGGATCCAGTGGCAAATCGATAGTTTTCCCTGCAAGACAGATGAATATGTTCACATACACGCCAGAGAATGCTTTCTGTTTCTTACTTACTTATGTTTTCAGATGTACTGAGGGCAGTACGGTAGTATATGATGGATGGATGGATAGACAGAGAAATGGATGGATGATGGAATGTAAAGAAAATATAGCACAAAGTGGAAGGCAGAGCAAAATTAACATTGTTCTACATTGTTCTGACTGATAATGAAATACACCATTATCAGTGGCGCCAAACAGAGTTATTGCAATAAAAGGGGATTTTTCATATTTAAGACAATTCTTTTGTCATGACTTTTTTTTTTTCTTCCCGTTGGGTTTTTGGTAGGAGAGTAATTCATTTTTACTATTAGTATGATGAACACTGCAGGATTAATTTGTACTGCCTGAAGCCAAGGCATAATGATTGGTAGAGAGGATTCAGTACTCACAAGAGAGATTTTGCTGTCATCTTCTCATATCTTCAGCAAGTTTTACTGACACAGAATGATGACACCTACAAAGTCCTGCAAAGAAGTAACTAATACGTTTTCTGGTTACTGAAAAGCTGATGGTGAATACAGATGGGGAAACAATACAACACTCATGAACAATAGTGTCTGCAGGTGCCCTTTTGACAAAACATTCATTTGTAACATTAAGCAGATATTGCTCATGCTGGTCTTTCTAAATTTCTTCTTTTTGAAGCCCATAATCTGGCTCATGAATGGATCTTTTATCACTGTTCCATCCAGTTATGATCTTTTAGTCTAATTTAACACCTAATAAAGACAGTGTAATTGAAGTCAAGTGCAGTGGAGCATCAGTAACCCACTAGTTTTGCAAATTTTGTTTACATTTATACATTACAGATAAACCCAATCCTTTCAGAAATATGCTCAAAATGCACATACCAATTGTTGTTTTGTTGGAATACATATGCATAAAAAATCCTGTCCAGTCTGGACATTGTGGAACAATGAAAACTTGCCAGATTTGTTGTTTTACTGCGACACATTCTTGCACAGTCTGCACACAGTGGAGGCTGATCTCTAAAGACAGCAGCACAAGTAGACTCCTGCAGATTTCCTTCTTACGAACATTACAAGGAACTTATTTTTTGCCTGTACAGTACCAGTACAGTGCCTACCTGTCCTTCAGTGGTTCACCTCAGCAGAAGTTTGATCAGCAGAAACTACTTTATTGCTGATGTCAGTTTTTGAGTTATTGCTGCCCAATTGTGTTCAATAAATAATCTATAGAGACTAATTACATGGGGCTGAGATTGGATATTGATAATGCTTTGTGTTTAATGACGCATCGGAAATTGCGATTGAATGTCTGTATGTGTGTCTTTGGGACATGGTGTGTAGGTGGTGGCGGGGGGGCAGATTCTAAAGTGTGTGACATCATGTGTATGGGTGTGTCTGTTTTCTCTGCACTTCTTTAAATGGTTGAGTTTTTCTAAATCTATTCTTGGTGATGGACAGTTAAAAGTGAAAAAGGGCGGTTTTAATTTGCTGCTTGGATGACCTCCTCGGCTCTCACAGGGAGTCTCTGTTTACCACACACACACACACACACACACGCACACACACACACACACACACACACACACAAACAAACATAGCGTGCAGATGTATGTTTGTATGCAGAGATGTAGGGGTCTCAGGTCTCTTGTTTAGATGAAATGAGCTATAGGCACCTAACTACTGTCTGCTGTCTAGACTTTCTCATTTTTTAATGAACATGCTCTGCTCAGACAAAAAATAGGAAAAAGTTAAAGCACAGACAGTGACAGTATAGAAAGTAAGAGAGTGAGGTATGAACGATTGACATCATGTGTATGGGTGTGTCTGTTTTCTCTGCACTTTAAATGGTTGAGTTTTTCTAAATCTAAGTCTCTGTTTACCACACACACACACACACACACACACACACACACACACACACAAACAAACAAACATAGCGTGCAGATGTATGTTTGTATGCAGAGATGTAGGGGTCTCAGGTTTCTTGTTTAGATGAAATGAGCTATAGGCACCTAACTACTGTCTGCTGTCTAGACTTTCTCATTTTTTAATGAACATGCTCTGCTCAGACAAAAAATAGGAAAAAGTTAAAGCACAGACAGTGACAGTATAGAAAGTAAGAGAGTGAGGTATGAACGATGTATGGCTGGAGATAATGGACATAAATGTGAAAAAATGAGATCAGTGGATAAGACGTGATGTAAAGTGAATGCAGTGCTATAGAAAAGCTGTGCCACATAAAGAGGAAAGTCTTGTGTCATTATGTCAACTTGAAACTGTTTTTCAGCCTTGATTCAGCAGATATCTCTCCGCATTTGTAGCATTATCACCAACGATAGCATCACCAGGAAAGCCATGTCTGGACTATTGATCTAAAGACATTATACAACATACAGATTATATAATACCAGATGGAATACACCCACCTGAAAACTGTTGAGAGATCAAATGTAACTTTTATCATGTTTAGCAAAGTATTTTCTCTGCAACTATGTCAACTGTTGTTGTTGTTTCCTCGAAATTTATTCTGTAGCACAATTGTCATCGCAAATTTTAGTAATTTAGATTAACTAATCAGCACATGTGCTAATGGTTTTGGATGATTCATCTATCACTGTTATACAGTGAACCCTTGTTTATCACGGGGGTTACGTTCCAAAAAGAACCTGTGATAGGCGAAATCCACGAAGTAGTCTGCTGTATTGTTTACAATGATTATACAGTACTATGGAACAAAACCAAAGATCCAAACCTGTTTTTAGGCCCAAGCATTTGTTTAAGAAATAAAAATAGAAGCGTTTTCTAACAAATAACTATGATAGTTCCTCTGACTGTGCCTCTTCGTGCTGACTCTGCTCCGCTGTAGCGTCTTTTTCTACTGAAGGCCGTGGTGCACGTGTCCTTGTCGGTGCAGAACGTTTCGTCGACATTGTGGGTTTTGTCGTGGAGACAATATGCAAACGTGTAAATTTGCCAAGCTGAACGCATCCTGTACTGGACAGAGACGAGGCACGGAGGAGACTGATTGACATTGGCTTACAGTCCCTTAGCCAATCAGGACACAGAACACAATGCGCGTTCACATACCGTAAAAAATCAAAGCATAACAAACTGCACTAAAAAAATCCGTGAAACAGCGAAGCCGCAAAAGGTGAACCGCGTTTTAGCGAGGGTTCACTGTATATGACTTTGCATTATAGAGATATCTATGTCTGCCTTGCTGTATAGAAAACATCTAATAGCTTTAACTATTGAAATGTGACGAGCACAATCCCCCATTATAATAAAAAGCAAAGCGTATGGTGAAGGCTTTTAAAACTATTTTTCCAAACTGCACTGGGCAGAACTGCTGACACTGACTTTCACTTAATTCAGATACCTTTCACGCTGCAATAAACAATTATCTAATGCTGAGAGTACCGTATTGTTTAATAGTCTGCCTTTCTCAATGGGCCAAGGTGATGTCTTCAGTATATTAGGAATTTCACAGAGTTAAAGTTATGAAATTGGAATTGCTTGGGATTTTTCCCCCCAAAAAAGAAACCAAAAAACAATCAACATTAAGGGATTATAAAAATTATTTTCTTGTATAGATCAAGTTAGGATTGAATAGGAGTGCTGCCACTGGTGAACAACAGCTATTAGTTTTCTGATGAGCTGTACTGCTCCAGTACTAGTAGTCTTAAGTTTTGTTGTAGTAAGTTTTGCAATGCTGTTTTTTTATTAAAACTATGACGCTTCTGTGATTCAGCTTAAACAGATGGTGCTTTTATTGTTGTTGCATTTCTGTTACCTGTAGAGCTGCAACTGCTCCTCTGCTGAGAACATACAGGGATATGTAGTAGGACCATATGTAGAGTTCCACAGTTCAGCACCATGGAGAGCTCCTTGGTCGTTCACTCAAGGCTCATTCAGCCACTCTCTTATCCCTCCTCTGTCAACCTTTCTCTCATAATTACATTCTCACACCTCCACTCCATCTTCATTCACTTTTCTACCTCTCTCCATTCAGTGCATTTCCTCTGCTTTTTCCCAGAGGTGCTCTAAGCAGTGGTGCAGCATTCCAAAGCAGCACAACGCTGGTGCAGGGCTAGCTACAGTCTTGCCTATATACAATGCACATATAAGTAGCCTGGATATATGGTGACGATCAACACATATCCAGGCTGTTTTAGTTTGTGTTGTAATACACCTCGAGATGGACTGAGGTGTCTAATGTAGCAGCATGATGATTTTCATGACGTAAACAACTGCTACATATTACACTGATGGTTAATATACCCTGCCTGCACCTTTGTCTCCGCAGGACCATATAGGAAGAGGGTACTCTGTGTATTGTTACAGACGCAGTCATGTACATGATTTATATCCACAGAAGGCTGCCACTTCTGCATTCAAGAACAATAAAAACTGTTCGAGGGAGGAATAAATTGACAGAAGTGTTCCTTTGGATATCACAAACTGTCCCCTTTCGTGTGTGCGTGTGCGTGTGCGTGTGCGTGTGCGTGCAGAGGATGAGGTTTTAGAGTGGAAAAGAAAACATCAGACTTTTGGAAGTGAATAAGAGCACCTTTCCACCTCCATAGTGGTACAAACAGACTCGTACACACAAGACTCACTGAGACCAGGAGTTGCAAAGTGAAGGGTAATTGCGAACATCATTTAATTGGTTCAGGGAACGGAACAGATGTGAGGATTGAAACACAGCAATGGAAAAAGACACACCGAAAGATGAAAGGGAGTGACAGTAAGATGTAGACGTGGAGAGAGATTAAGAGATTGAGGTGGGCAGATGGAGGGATTGAATAAGTGGCAGAGAGAAAGGCCAGGAGATTGAGAGAGATAAAGGTGGGAGGAGGGTTGTGATGTGTTTAATGACGTCACGTTGACAGCAGTTCTGTCTGTTTATGTTCCTTGACTCTAACCCTCAAGGTTCTCTTTTGGATAAACTAAAAGCATTAACATGCCTTCGCTGGGAGCTACCCGGGTTTCTTAGCATCCCTTTGCAGGGGCCTTGCATCATGACTTGCTTTGTGTCAGCCAAGGTCTTTGCACTTCATGCACAGCAGGGGGGGGGGGGGGGGTTGGAGGGGGGGGGGGGGGGGGGGGAGTTCGATGTGCAACCGCTGGCCTTGAAGTTGCTTGAGTATGGGAAGGAAGTCTGTGTCCAATTTACAATTATCCAGCTTTTCAGTAAGAAAACAGCCCTTTCTGAGCTTTTTGTTCTTAATCAACTGATGGGCAAGTTTGAGGTAATTTTTGAAAAAGAGCTTGAGGGTTCAGATTCGTACAATGGATTTGGAAAAAGTAAAAGAAACAACGGTTTTGCAAAAGAACACTTATAAGCCTTTCTATGAAGCCACGCAGTTTCCTCACTTACCAATTTGAACTGTTTGGAATGTCTTATGATAATTGGCTGTCTTGTGAATCTTTTTTTTGGCCCTTCAACAAGAATGTACGCAGTCAACCATTGGATACAACCCCTCAATACCCCTCATGGACACCTCAATACTTCCTGTTGTCTTCTATTTGAAGATTTCCTTTAATTATCGTCAGCTTGTTACCAGAAATTGCTGCGCTCGCTCATTTTGACTCTTCTTTAGAATAACTGTTTGAAGCTGCCAGGCAAGTGATGACAAAGCTATGTTCAAGTGAGCCCTTTCTTATCAAATATGGCATATATATATCTACATATGTGCAGGCAGGAATCCTAACAAACAAGTGGTGCCCTTCACAGGATGCCGAGTTAAATTATACACCCAGTGTACCAAACAAATGTCGTCAGTGTGTTTAGCTTAAGAGGTCAAGATGAGAGAACGTGAAAGGCTTTGAACGAAAGAGTTCAACACATCGAAGCAGAAAGGCCGGGGGGGGGATCAAAGTCTTTCGAAGTGTGAATCATAGCTATAATGTTCCGGCAATTCAAACCATTAGGCCTTTTCCCTCTAATATTGCATGTGATAAAGAACTTAGCCTCTGTGAATCACAGCGAAACACTTTCATCTAAACTATCCCTTCTTTACGTTGTTATCCTGCTAATGAAGGGTAGCTTCAATAGAGACCTGGGCCATTACTCTGTCAATGTGGGATTGACTTTAAGCCTATTGGTGAAGGGCAGTGTAAAAAGTACAAAGGCACACATACCCACGTGCACACAAACACACACACACGCTTCCAGTCATATATATGGATTCATTTGAGAGTGTCACAAATCCTGCTTCTCACGTCATCTATCATCTATAAACACATGCATCCTTAAATGTGATTACACATTATGAAACACAGCCACAGTTACGGTCTACTTATATGGGCGATTCTAAGTATACTAGTGTGAAGCCTGTAAAGTGGGTACAGGTTGATGTTTGGATATGATGATTTTCAGTACAAAGAGATATTCACACTCCCGGTCTGAAGTTGGCTGCAGCTGTCAAGCTTTGAAAAATAGTCTTCATAAAGTAGGTGTGCCCTCCTTACCCCGAGTCTGTCTGTGTGCTCCTCGTGACCCAAAAACTATTGTGTTATTGTCATTTCTACCAGACAACTGGATGGAGGGCTCTCAACCTTGCTTTTTCAACCTTTCCATTTCACCTGTTCTGCTCAAGATTCAGAGATTGTGTGTGTGTGCGTGTGTGTGTATTGAAAACCTAACTGTTTGAGAAGGTGTTAAATAAAAAATGAGCCAAATCAGAAGGTGCAGAAGAGAGGGAGCTGCTGCTTTACTGTCCCAGTTTAATGCACCACCCCGCGACCACGTTAAATGTCCCAAATCAAACACCTTGCGTGCATACTGGGTCTGGTCAAAAGCTAAAATACTCCGGTTGACTTCTACTGTGAGTGAGTTGTGCAGCACTTTCCTGCTGTGTTTAATCCCTGTTGTTACTGCAGAGCTCATTCAGCTCAGTGTTGGAGCCTGAGGGGACGGCATATATGTTTGCATTAAGAATAAACTAGCAGCAAGGAGCGTTTTATGTGTTAGCAACAACTGTGTTTCTGTGTTACCTCTTTGCATTTTCTGCTCCTCCATTTTGCTGTTAATTACATCAATAGTAGATTGTTTGATTTATGTAACTTAATTGCCGGCTTCACAAATGTATTGACACCACTATAGCAATTAGTGTACGTACACAGTGCAATGTGCGTGCAACAGTGCAGAACTGAAATTTGTTGACTCTAATACGGATGCATGTAAATATGTGCTCCAATTTAAGTTCAAGTCAAGTGTGCAGCAATGCAATGTTCTGTTAGAATGTCGTGCAAACTGCGCTGGTTGAGAGAGTCCAGAGATGAAAAGTGAAAGAAGCGCAGATAAACAATTCTGAAACTATTATCCATCGACTATTCGCTGCAAATATACAAGGTTAAGATGCCCAGGCACCATTTATTGTAAGTGACAAACTTTTTAACTGTCTTAGTTGAGTATTTTGGCGATAAAGCCTGGGGTTAGTAAAGGCCAGTAGAGAAACCTTCATCTTTGGTCATTTGAAGCAGCCCACGTCTTTTATTTCATGAAAGGTATCACTGTCCCGAATGTTAGTTACTTCAAGAAAAATCAATCACCTCCGCGTTAAACTTGCACTTTGATTTTTCGTTTTTTTAAAAAATCTACTCATTTTTGAGCTACAACAGCCAGATAAAAGGTTTGCATATGAGATTTATCAGTCTGCCACTGCTGTTTACGGCAACATCTGCTGTCTGCTCTGGGTAAATTATGTGTATTTGATCGCTCAGGCACTTGGGAACACTCGTTTAATTGTCTTGATCGAGGTGAAAGAAGATACATACGTGAATAACCTGCCTCTCCGTCTCAGAGCGGGGTCCGGTTTCTGCTTGGTTGATTGGCTGCGTTGGTTTTCAAGAGCTGTTTGATTCAGGAAAGCGAGAGCGGGGGTTGAACGGTGCTGTCAGCTAATTACGTTTTCAGTCATCAACAGCAGCATCAATATTAAAGCTAATTAAAATAATTACAGTAACAGACTGTGCATGCCATTGAAATATATGACTGCAGTGCTGTTTTCTGTTGAAACATAATCCCCTGGGGAATATTTAAGGCTCTGTTGTATTATATGGTCACGCAACATCAAAGATTGCTCTTGAAAGAAACACAATTAAGCTCTTTGATCACCTCGCTGTTGTGCGATATGAAGACTGATAGCGCTTTCAGCTCCGGGGAGACGACTGCTGATCAGTTGTGCGGAGCAGATCAAAGAGCGCATTTGTCAGTGAGACAGTATATTAATAACACTGTCTGAACCACTAAGGTATGTCATACGAACCCCTCAATCAGTATGCAGTCTGATTTTCTTTTGGGACGGGAAGTACATCACCGTGGAATAGTGAAATGTTCGTTTCTCTCGCTCTTGCTCAAGTATCGTATCTCAGTCAAACTGGTTTTGGTGTGGTCATCTCAGTCTTCACGTTGTGTTGCCTCCCATATGAGTAGGCTACAATTTGTCATGGCCGGTCGGTCATGTCGGTCGGGTCCAACTGTGTGCTCCATGATAATTGTTGTTAGGCTTTAATTTTGATAGGAGGAGTTTGTGCGTGTGTGTGGGGGGGTGGGGGGTGGGGGTGATGAAGCAGAAAAATTTAAATTCAAAGGAGGGGAATAAGTAATGTACAAATTAATGCAGCTTCCTCGCACATAAACCTACTCATGTGTAAAGCGAACTCCGACTTGTCTGTATCCCCTTTACCCCCCCATTCTCCTTTTCCATCTGTCTCTTTCTCCAGTGATCTCGCTGGCCTTTTGGCTCGGAGCAACTTTGTGGGTGTGCATACATTACTGAGTGTGTAATCCTGCTGGGCAATACAAGGGGAGAGATGGAAAGAGGCTATTTCTTCCGCTTCCTCCTTAGATAAATTACTATTCATTGTGTCCCGTTCTCTGTGGCTCGCTCGTCATAGTGTCATGCTGCCTCACCTGCGGCCATGGTGACCTGCATACAGAAACGGGGGGGGGGGGGGGGGGGGGGGGGGGGGTAGATGAGTAAGAACTGGAATATGAACAAATGAGGCTGTGAGAGTCACGTAGCGGTAGAGGTAAATGTGAGGCAGAGGGAATACAAAGAGGGATAATAGAGTGATGATGGTGGGGTTTACAGGAAAGGATGGGCACAGAGCATGGAGGAGGCAGAGGAGAGAAACAGAAGGCGAATGAATGATAGTAGCATGGACTTAGGTTGTCGTGTCTGCTTTGGCTGGAGAGCCACACACAACTGCATGACGGACACTGACAGCTGTTCGCCAACAAGTGTTGAGTCTGCTGGATATTGAGCAGGAGCCCAGTGTTATGTTTTGTGCTTTCATTTGCGTCTGTTGTTTTTTTTTTTTTTCCTCTCAGAGGAAGCACTCGATTAGCACTCAATTACCTACTTGGACTGCAGAGGGAGTGGAGAGTCCTGCAGCAGGACAGTGGGCTCATTCATCCAAGTTATGTGGGCACAGAGCCATGCAAATGCACAGTCGTTCCCTCTGCCACCGAGCCCCATAGACACACAATGTTTGCAGTGGTGCAGTGCTTAAATCTTTTGGATTCAGATGCACTATACGTTGAAGCCAAAGTGTATTTAGACTTTGCAGCACTTTACTGCCTGCCAAGCAGAAAGATCAACGAAACATTTAAATACACTAATAAATGTGCTTATTAGAGTTTATTAGCTTATTAGCTCTCTCTCTCTCTCTCTCTCTCTCTCTCTCCCTCTCTCTCTCTCTCTCTCCCTCTCTCTCTCTCTCTCTATATATATCTATATATAGATATATAGATATATAGCGAGAGTCCTTGGTTTCAGGTGTCTAATCCTGTGCTTATATTACCTTATGCAGATAACATAACATAGGAGTAGACCACTTAATCTTACATATGTTATTTTGTATGAGCATCAAACCCAAACACTGAAGGTCATGGTTCAAATTATATTTTCTTGATATCAGTATGTGTCATTTCAGGGAGGGACACAACGCGAAAATATCTCTGTCGAATATGTTTGAATTAGCAGGAAGACAGCAGACTCATGATTGCACAGTGGTATTACAGCGGCACTTCATCTTTCAGAAATGTGATAATTACTGACGGCAGATTGCTGAGAGCACACACCCTCACAACAGACAAGTTTAATTAGTTTACTTAAGAAATTTATCATAACGCCTGGAACAGCTGGTATGAAAATCCACCATTGGCTTTTTTTAATCGATTTCCTCCTCCTGCGTTTGTGCGTCACCTGTGAAGCTTCCTTTGCCCTGTACCTGCTTTGAGTTTGCTGCTTGAAGGGATCATTACGGTGTCTCTCCCCCCTCATCCATCGATGAGTCGGTGATCCTTTGTGTTTCAAAGCTCATGTTTGCCGGCGCCTTTAACACAGTCTCGGTGAGATGCAGAGCGCCTGCTGTGTGTGTAATGGTTTAAAACAAAGGAGGTGAGTAGATCGAGGAAGTGGCACTCGTCGCAGTGACTGAAACATAATGTGAGTGACAGGGCAGCCTCTCGACCCATATTGATAAAAGGTAGATATGCAGAGCTCAGGCAGAACGAGTCTCAATTTATAATCAATACGTCTGTTAAACACACAGCGGAGAATCAATAAGGGAGGAAATGGCCACAGCGCTTCATGTGGTTTTATTGGGCTGTGTCGCTCTTTTAGAACATGTGCGCTGACAACTTCCATTACTTGCCACAGAAAGGTTTTGTCAGCATCTAACACTGGAAACAACTGAATGGCCTCCTGTACCCCCCCCTTCTCTCTGTATTTACAGCCAACTGTAAAAAATGCAAAATGCAAAAAGATTTAAATACAAGATTGCATTCTGCTCTTTGGTGATTCTAACAGGTTGTCATGATAGCACCACATGGGGATAGAGAATATATGTTGATTAGCCACATAACTTTAAAGTTAAAGTTAAATGGGAAGTGGGAATGTTTTACGGAAACAAGAGGAAAGAAGGGCGTCCATTCTGTCGCATGGATTCATCTTATTCTATTTTATAAGCACTGCAAGTAAAAGAGATTATTAATATGATATTTGGTATTTTTATCAACCCATTCATCCTTTTACCTTTATATTGTTATTGTGGACACTTTTGTGTTTGTAAATTATTATTCTCAAGTTTTTATTTTTCAGTTTGCTCATTCTCTCTGTCACACACAGACACATAGAGTTGTAAAAGCTTAAAGGTCTTCCTTTCACACACGCACACTCTGGTTGTGTGTGTTTGCGTGTCATGAGGTTTTCTGCATTGTTGAAACCTCAAAGACAGATTCTTATTCTTTTGAATGTCCTAGATGTATAAGCATATCAGTGCATATGAAAACACATATTGTGACACAAAGTGCACAGTGAGCGAACGGAGGGATCAAAGTGCTTTGATACAGAGCATGAAAAATCGTAACTCTAGACATACGTGTGAATCACAAAGCCTCAACACCTCAACAAATCCTCAAATGCCCTGGCAGCCTTTGTGCCTCATTTCTTCAGACAAACATTTAAGTTGCTCTTAGAGTCTTTAATATGATATTTGGTATTTTTATCAACACATTCATCCTTTATACCTTTATATTGTTATTGTGGACACTTTTGTGTTTGTAAATTATGATTCTCAAGTTTTTATTTTTCAGTTTGCTCATTCTCTCTGTCACACACAGACACATAGAGTTGTAAAAGCTTAATGGTCTTCCTTTCACACACGCACACTCTGGTTGTGTGTGTTTGCGTGTCATGAGGTTTTCTGCATTGTTGAAACCTCAAAGACAGATTCTTATTCTTTTGAATGTCCTAGATGTATAAGCATATCAGTGCATATGAAAACACATATTGTGACACAAAGTGCACAGTGAGCGAACGGAGGGATCAAAGTGCTTTGATACAGAGCATGAAAAATCGTAACTCTAGACATACGTGTGAATCACAAAGCCTCAACACCTCAACAAATCCTCAAATGCCCTGGCAGCCTTTGTGCCTCATTTCTTCAGACAAACATTTAAGTTGCTCTTAGAGTCTTTTTTTCCCCCCGGCCCCAGTTTGCAGGGGATAAGTAGATTTTGCAGATAGAAGCAGATGTACAGCGCACAATGAAAATGTCCCTGTGTGCACTCCAGGATGCACTTAATGTGAAAGCACTTAATGCAAATACAAATCAAAGTGAGGAGCATAGTGCGAGTTGTATTCAAATATTCTAAACATATAGGCATGTTGCCAGTATGTGGTGTGCATTGAGCCAGCGTTGTGTCAGTGAATTACATCATGGAGGTGGGGCAGCCGGGTAAACCCCTTTTCCTCATTGAATATTTATTATGGTGGAATAAATGAGGAATGCATGAATTTGTAAATAATATATGACTTAGAATAAGTGCATGCACATATATTTACTGTTTATGTGCATTTGTTTGGGTGTATATGTGTGTCCTTTTATTTAATTTTTTTGTGGGCATGTCCCCAGTGCTTGCGCCGCTGTGTTCACTTTTCCAGATGAAAGCCACTGAGCCTGTCCTCCGGTGGCGGCACCTCAACGCACCATAAAAGCATGTTGAACCAGCAGTGCACGCACACTCACACATTCCCCTCGCTCTCACTCTGCTTCCGCTGCACTCCAGCGTCTACTGTCAGCTGAATCAGTAAGTGAACCCGAGGTGAATGCCACTGACACTGCACACTGGCAACCAACACCAGTGTCTCGGTGAAAAGCTGGAGGAGCAAGTTAGAGGGAAGTTGCGCCACCACAGTTTGTTAAAAATAAAAGTTACAAAAATTAAATAAATAACATTTTTATTCTTCTATATTATATTATATTATATTATATTATATTATATATGTAAATATTCGTTTAATTTGTAGTGGCTGATAGAAAATCCATAATATTGCTTTTAGATAATAATACAGTATATTATTGTCTGTTACGTCTGACTTGGCCTGAAGATGTTTTTTGTTCCTGTCGCTTGCTGCTGACAAATCACAGCTCCTTTTTGGCTGGACACTACAGCGGGGGCCAGCCCGACAAATGCGACTGTCAGTGAGTGAGTGACAGAATGACAATAGACACACAAAAACAGACAGACACACACACATAAACGTGGGTTGGTCGGCTTACCTTTGGACATGTCCGTTTCAAAGCAGCTCTAATATCGAATCATTAGGGAGTGCGACTTGTTTCTCTCATGCCGTCTGCTCAAGTGTTAGCTGAGTTCTACCTGTCTGCCTAAAACTATATCCTCATCATGGGAATGTGCACAGCTGGACAGAACCTTTCTGTGGTATGCTGAGTCGACTCTGGCTGACGTCCAGTCCTGTCAGGAGCCTGACAGGACTGATGCTTTGTGGTGCAATAGGCTTTCAAAACCTACCTGTTGCCTACCTGCAGTCACTACCTCAGCACTGCAGACTTAATATTTTAGTAAATAAAATGACTGGTTGCTCGAGACGGATGCAACTGACGAGAACGTAAGGGACGTGGAAGACATGAGGACATGAGTGAGAGGGACAGACTCTGACTGGCTTCACGCCGAGCCCTGCGTTGCCCTGCCAGTCATTTAACATTTGACTGTGGCAATATGAGCCTCCATTTGCACTGATTGATTTTCTCCACTCAAGTTGGGAGCTGTCATGGGATTAAATTAAGATGCCATTACACGGGGGCCCCCAGCGTTATTGCTCTCCCATTATCCCATTGCCTTAGCGTGTGTGTATGTGTGTGTCAGCACGTGTGTGTGTGTGTGTATGGTCATGCCTGTGAAGCAATCTCGTACAGTATTCCAGACTGGACGAGGCCTCCACATGATCAAAGCGCCTTTGATCAAACAGCCCTCAGATCACCCACTTACAATCGCGAGTGTGTGCTGTGGGCCTAAATACACACGCACAAAGTTGTACATAAAGCCCAGTCAAGCGCGCAATGCTGGGATTCTTCTCAGTTCCACTATCTCCGTATCAGACGTGCACTCATTTGCACTCGCAGCTGCGCATACGTCCCCAGCTTCAAACAAGAGCAATTTGACATTTCCTTCAGAGCATCACTGCTCATGACACGACCTCTTTCCCCATGTGGCGTTCGCAGCCTCAGAAGTGAGAACCAACTTTGCTAGCTTCACACACTCCAAACTTCTGTCCCCCTTCTCCCTCTCTCATTATCAGCTCCCCCTCTGGACTGCCGCAGGTCTTTTTCTCTGCTCTGTAACAGTGTGTACTTTACGTATGTCACTGTGCAAACTGTGCGAGTTCTCTGCAAGTCGGTGCACATACTGTGTAAAAGACCTAGACACAACGTGCACATCGGTGTATTCACAGTGTTGTGCAACTGTGCGCATGCGTTCTTTCCTGCCATCAGAGGAAAATCTCATTACTCCCACGAATGTCGTTACTCTTACTCTTGATAATGAAGGCTTTTTACTGAGTTGCATACTGACAGGGCATGTTGGCAATGCAGCTAAGCATATGGATTGTTGAGTATCCTGTTTTTTGCTTAATCTCATGGATCATAGCTTTAAAGATGCAAACAGGAGACTGTGAGCTGCCACTTAGATTTGTCAGACAGGAAGTTTTGAAGCTGATAGGACCAAAGTTTAAAGCCAACCAAGAACCCTTGACCCTCCAAGAACAAATGTAAAGTTTTTGCTAAATCGAAGATTTAGGCATCCACGAAAAACAGTACGATCGGTACAGTGACCTCCTTAAATAATAAATCCGACAGGTTGTCTGGGCAGGCACTTTCGATTCGGACACCTGGCCATGTGTTGGTGGATTTACTTTGTGGATTTACTTTGGGAAAAGGTGAGAAAAGAACCGAATTACAGATGACCTGCCAGCACACAGGAACCTGTGACCACGTCCGACGAGTCCTAAGATTAATGCCAGCAACGGAGAAAGCAGGAAAAGTTTTCCCCTCGATGTGTTAATTGTCCTTTTGAACATTTTGTCAAAATGTCAACTTGCCTTGGGGAGTGACAAAATAAACGCTGACAGAGGCGCAAACCCTCCCCTGACCTTTATATTTCCCATTTGTCCTCTCAAAACCCCCGGTTCCCCCTGTTTCTAATGGGCTGGCCTGGCATGTGCCCTTAAAGATTGGACAGCGCCGGGAAAACAGGCAACTCCATCAATAGGCTTTCTTAACTTTTCTAATGATACTCATTGATATCACCTGCTAGCGAACCTTTTCTACTTTAATGACATTTTTTTTTTTAAGATTCTTCATTGATTTTCTGATCGAAAAATCCCTCTTTCCCCACATGGCTCACCTCTGCGGGGAGTCCGGCATAGCTACAGTGCAGCGATCTAATGATCTCAGGCCTTCAGGTTAAAGAACAGTGTAACCGACCTTGCTGTCAGCGTGCTCGTTCAGGCATGTAAGAATGGATTACAGAAGGGAGGAAATGTCTTTTATGTCAGGGAGTCTTAATGCAGCAACGGGGCACCGATGAATGTTAAGACTATTGATTCTAGTGGACCCTCTGGCTGAAGATGAATAGCACTCACATATTATCACAGCTCCGGAATGGGCAGCCTCACACATCTCTGACATTTCAGCCATATATGGCAGTAATTTCCAGGGTGACACACCTCATCCTTCGCTCTTTTATTTTCCTCCGTAGGTATTTTTCTTCTTCCTGCACTCAGTCGCTCTGCTTCAGTCTCTTCCCACCTTCGCCCTTTTCTGAGATTCCGCTCTCGGCAACTTGATGTTATCGGTCCCTCCTGCCTATTCCTGTCTCCTTTCTTCCCCCCCACCTTTTGCCACTTTGCTCTTTTCTTGCAAGTCAACGCTTTTTTTTTCTTGCCCATCTTTTCCTCGCACATATGCTTCACTTAATAGCTATCTGTCTCTCTCTTGAACTCTCGCCATCCCTCTCCTCTCCTGTTTCTGCCCCCTCATAAACTGCTTTGCTTCACCGTTAGCGTTTCCTAAACCTTTCTCCTTGTCTTTATCAGCTAATGCAGCTTCTTCCCATTTGAGTCTGATTTATTTATCTCTTTCCCTTTCTCCGGCATCTGTCGTCCTCGTGCTCTCTGTCTTTGTATTCCCCCCAGCACCTCTGCTTTGTTTAAGCACCCAGCAGACAAGGCTGTTGACAAAAGGTGAGCAAGAGCATATTTAAAATGTCACTGGCAAAGTGACAAAAGGTCATATAGTAAGTAAGAGACTCCCAGCACAGTTTGGACTGACTGCTAAGCAGGCAACCGTACCTGTTAGGGTTGTGTGCGTGAGTGTGTGTATGTGTGTCGGAGGGTTTAAGGGCATGCATATGTTTATGTCTGCTGGGAGGGGTATGTGTGTGTGTGTGTGTACAAAAGGTACAACACAATGAGACATCGGTATATGTGGATTACTGATGTGTGTGCATCCATACATGTTGTCTGCGATCGCATATATTTGTGTGTGTTTACATGTGAGGAATACGCTGTGTGTCTGTGTTGACAAGCTAAAGCTGCTGTCGGCCTTAAACCTGAACGCTGCTTCCTGCTTGAGGTGAGACCTTAAGCAGCTTCCAGTCTGATGGTCTGTGTCTGAAAAACAAATTTGCCACCAGCCAGAGACATGCTATACTCAGAGTGTGAGACTGCGTATTGGCCTAAATGTTGCTCGTGTTGATCTGATGGGCTCCAGATGTGATGAGCCTGCCAGCAGTAAGTCATCCAGATCTTTATTATCAATACTCGGATACCCAGCAGGGTTTGCATAAGCCGTAACTCATTGGCCCAGATCGTGGACCCACTTTAAGGTTAGTGACTTGACAAGACTATACATATATATATATATATATATATATATATATACACAAGGCGACAAAAAGGGCAGAATGTCATATGTGATGTGGTATGATGTGTTGTTGGCAGCCCCATTCATTTATTTTCTCTCTTCACTTCCTGACGAAATACTATTCTTGCCATTAATGTTGATGGTAAAACAATGTGTCAATTGCATTGAACAAAACAGGAAATCATTTTGATTGTCAAGGCCCCTGACTTTACAGAATGATCACATACAATGGACAACATTCACTAGTATTTTTTTTTTTCAGGTTTTAAACAACAGACATCAAAATATCTGCAGAACATGACTTTTTATGACATCAAATACTGTGAGAAAGTAATGGGTTTATTTACAGATACACATTACACACAGTTTGTGTATGCAATTTCTCACCTGGTTTTGTCAGTCAGGAGTGTTATTTTCTAATGAATTGCATAGCCTACGGAGCTGTCGTGTCACAGTTGTTGAGCTAATTAAAAGCAGCACACAAATATAAATGTAAGAGTGTTACTGAAGGGAATGGAGGTTTGAAAGTCTATTTATGTTGGCGATGGTGATTATAAGTATGAATATGTAAGGATAAGGTCATGTCTGTTGATTTTATTTTGTCCGTGACTGAAGAACTTTCTCTTCTGGCCATGTTACGACCACATGTGGAGCCTCTGGAGACTTAAACATAAACATAGAGTTATGAGCGAGAGAGATTTGTTCACTGACACTGATTAATTAGCTGAAGAACCGGCAGGTACCTTTGACACTGGAATGGTAGACGCAGGTGGTGGAAAACTAACTCACCTATAGATGCACAGAAAAAGTGATAGAGCTATTAAAGATTATTTTAGCTGATATATACTATATATCATATAATGTTTGGGTGTCTATATCTGTATTTGTTTTTATTTTGAGTTGCTGGAGTAATTCATTAAAGTTTTTTTTCTCCTTTTTTTGTTTTAAAGCAAGTCACATTGCACATACTGTTGTCATTTGGAAAGTGTTTTCCCATCCAGCAGTAAATGTACATTCTGTATATGTCTATTTGAGCAGATTTACATGGTGCGCGCACATGCGCGTGTGCGCCGCCATCTGTCTGTCTGCTCGTCTGCCTGTACCTGCAGGCCTGCCTCTGCCTCTCAAAATGAAGTGGTACAATAATCCATCTCTGGGGAAAAAGGACAAATCCATAATGTGTGTGTGTGTGTGTAAGTGTGAGACTCTATGTGTGCAAGCGTATGTGTGTGTGTGTTGCATGTAGGTGTGCAGGGATCGTGTGGTCTCTGATGCTGAGTGCTTTCCATTGACTCCTAGCTATGCTCTAAATGTCACTGTCATCCCGTCAGCTTGTTAAGATTCACTCTCCTTTCCCCATCCTCCCCCTCGAACATTTTCAGTCTTATCATTGTGTTAACCACAGTCTCCCCCTCGATCTCGTACCTGCGTCCAGCATTACGTAATTTAACATTTCCCCGTTCTCACTTACAGAATTTAAGATAGAGAGATAGATAGATTTTTGCCAGCGGCAAGCGACAGGTGACATGGATGGACAGATGGATGGATGGGCACAAGGGGAATATATATATATATATATATATATATATATATATATATATATATATATATATGTTCAGAGATAAAAAAGTGAAAAATGTGTCAGCGGTTTTGATGAGTTGATGGCTGAGCTGACACCGCTTTGGGAATAAGGGACCAGCCCTCTGCTTGTCTTTCTACTCCTCTCTCATTCCATCCATCTATCCCACCTCAATCTCTGTTTCTCTTGCAAAAGGACAGAGAGGGAGAGATGGCAAAGAAAAAGAGAGATGAGGGATATTGGGTTCTAAAAACTCTGTCGTCCACTGTGCACAGTGCTTCCAGCTCAACCTTTGGCCCTCACACGTTCCCGCTTTTTATTTTTTGCTCTATGTTTTGCACACGGAGCCACTCAGACATTCATAATATGTCAATGTGTGCAATATTCTGCTCTTGAATAAAGCCGTTGCATATCATAGTAACACATGCATATTCATGTACCGATAGTAATAACATTGATATATTATGCAAACAAACTCTAAAAGTTACGGCACTAGGAGTTCACATTCATCACAAACGACCAACTCTAACATTAGGTTATGCTCACACATATGCAAATGCAGGAGTATGTATCACCTGCCAAGAAGAATTATGAATTTCATTGCCTGCTGAGTGTGGGCAGTGCAGGATGTGAGCCACATGGAAATCAGTTGTGTTGTCTGTAGTGTGTCTGAGGTTGCGGTTGTACTGGTGGTTGTGTTAGTGATAGCCAGCCAGCCTCTTTTTTGTGCAGCAGTCTCTATTTTACTTGTCCAAAAATCATAAAAACAATCATGATAGTTGGACAAAGCCTGTATCAGAGAAACAGAGCGTCTGCCAAACTGTTTTTGACCCCTTGTTTGAGTATCATCTTCCCGTGGGTCATTGTAAGCTTTGCCCTTTGACCTTCTGGGGAATAATACAGGTGAGTTGAGTCGACATACAGACGCCCGCATCAGTTGTCTAACTGAACAGCTGATCTCTCTCTCTCTTCATGCTGGATATTGGGATCCTCCATCTTTAGACCAGGTCACAGAGAAGCTGCCCTTGCTGACCTCATTACTCCCAGTCATTTTTCCCAGATGACATTTCTTTCTCAAACTGCTCGGAACCTCGAGCACACGTCGTCTGCAGAAATAATAGGACATGTCCTCAGAGAAAATGCCTTCCTCAACCAAAGTGGTGTCTTGAATCCTCTTTTAGCTTTGAGAAATACGGTAAAGTCACATTTTGTGTGCAGTTCATCTTAATCTGTTTATATACCACTGCAAGCTGCACATACAATCGCTACACACTAACTACTCATCGCAAGTACTTAGTACTGTCATGAAAAACTGATGGCGGCTGCCCCAGTCCGAACAGTTGCTGGTAGTCCACTGGAAACGCTGGGTCATTTTCTGACAGTTGGTTTGCTTTGAAGAGTCAACTATCGGTGCAATGACATAATAAGCAGGAAGTAGTTCACCAACCTTTGCGTTAAGTACAGTATGTTGTCATATCAGAGTTGTACTTATTGAAGAAGAAAAAAGTAAATGTAACCAGGTTCCTCCCAGCAGAGCTGACTGTCAGAAGTTGTGCTTTGTATGTGGATGATTAGTTCCTCTACCCTTCATGAGCTGCTTATCAGTCCATGTTGCATATTGGGTGCACACACACACACGCCACACGCACACAAACACACAGCTTTCAAGATGGCAAATGTGTGTGTGTGGGTGAGTGTGAAGGAGTTTAAGCATGTGAGTCTGAACACTGTACTTCTATTCCTGTGTGAGATTAGTGTCACCAGGCTGATGACCAGGAAGTAATGAAGCTTAGCATCTGTTAATGAGGATATCTCTATGGCAACACACTTTGCAGAGTCTTATTAAAATCACAACAGGCAGAGGCACTTGCAACTTGAAACTCATTTTCAACTATTTTATTATTATCATTTTGTTCTGCGTATATAAGCCTTTACAATCAACACCTATAGCAGATTATATATTATATGGCTACAAGTTCATATGGCTAAAAGTAGGAATTTTTGAAAATACTTAAACTTAATACATATGTGGGATCAAACAAAAGACAATTCCCTAATTTAAAACTTATATTAAATCTATCTATATCATTTGTCATATACACTAAATAGCTGCAGAACATTAAATAACTGTGATCTAACCACAGAGGAGCACGACAGAAGAGGTCTGTCGAGGGGAGCTGAAGTTTGCCTGTCGATGGCATGTTTAAGTGATAGTGTTAGCGAACCTCAGACAGTTGTGCTGAGATGTGTCTCTGTGGTGGGCAGAGGCCAATCAGCAGCTCATAGTGAACCTTGTGACCAGTTATGAAAACCGCAGAGGTCTAACGAGAGTCCGTCAGGTCAAGTTTGAACCAGGAGAAAAGAATATAAATCTGTCGCTTGGCCTTGTGTCTAAAACTTGGAAATGTTTCTTCTCTGATTTCACAGAACACCTTGACTCTTAAAATTAAAAGGGTTGTTTTTTTATTCCTCTAGCAGGAGGTCAGAGGTCTGGTGATTATTTTAAAAGGAAAACCGTGTTCGATTCTTTTGTGCAGGAAATCGAATGAGGTAGAAATTCAAAGAGTATGAGGAGAGAATACATTCTTGCAGTTTGCGTCAAAGCATAAATTAAATATACGTGGACATTAGTGATTGAATACTACAATTACAGCATAATAAAATATGGTTGCAAATCTTCATGTGACACTTCTTTGACACTGTGACACTTCTTTAATATGAATTGATTTTTTTTTGTCCTAAAAGAAATCTCTCTCTCTTCTTTTCCATGCTTCCTGTTGGCAAACCCTCCCTCAACATCTATAGGTAAGTCTCCTTCCTGTTTCTACTTCTACCAGTATTTATTTTATTATGGTGTCTTCCAGTGCATTTGGTCTATTGATTACAAAAAAGTGATATCATTAAGTAGAGTACCAACACTTTTAGCTTTTGAACAAACATTTCCTTTAAAATAATGACAAATTCTTTGTATGAGCCTTGTAAACCGGTTACATCAGCACGATTGCCTTTGACAGGCCGGAGTTTAATTTGCATCGAATAGGCTTTAGATGGCTTTAACTTAATTTTCTTTTGATTTCGCCTTAAGCTACCGTTTGTGTACCTGCTGGAGTGGTACCCTGACAATAATATCAGACCCCATTCACTCATTCTGCAGCCTACATATAAATGATTTCAGAAAAGAGAAAATGCATTAAGTTTATTAGAAGGCCAAGTGGCTGCTGATTTATTTTATTTTTTCTTGTCTTGTATAAAGTTCCCTGCGTGGATCTGTGGAAGCTGGTTAATGTTGAAGGTGTTTGTTGTTATTTTTCCCTGTGGTTTAGCTGCGAGACATGTAATTAAACATCAGCGGGCTCTTTCTCTCCTCTCTCCGTCATGTCAGGTATCCTTCTCCATTTGTTTTTCCGTCCTCTTCTTTCATTGTTCGTCGTGGTAAGTTTGTCACCCTGCTGCTGAGGGTGGATTGGCACTGCGGTGCTCACAGCTGTTTTTAATGTCAGCACTGAACAGCAAACAGTTTGTCTTTCCTATGAATCGCACATGTCCTGTGCAATAGACAAATTTGTGTTAAGCTGCCATTTGAGGATCGCGATTAGCCCCTTTTGTGCTCAGGTGTGTGGGTGTGATTCGCATCATCTCGGCTCCATTGTCTGTCTCAGGTGTTTCAAAGTGGATTGCGCGTTTTCTTTTCTTTTTGTAACAGTGGATACAATATGCTCATGCTTTTGTGTATGCTTGATAAATCAGTGCATCTGGAGATTGCATAATTTTGTACACACTGCTTGCATATATCTAAATTCCATTATGCCAGCTTTTTTCTGTCTGCAGTGTGCTGCTACTTTTGCTCACATGACTTTGACTCATTTGTCTCAAGGTAATGATCATATTCATCCCCTTGTCTCAACTCATGTCCACCATGTACCGTGAAACATCCTGGGCTTGTCACAATCAAGCACTTCCTCGTGCCACCTTGTACGGACGTTTCCGGGCATCGGCTTGTCAGCGACTCATTAGTGAGGAAGCAGGCAAATGGAGCAGCTTGATCCTGACTCCTGTCACCTTCCCCCAACCCACACCCCCACCCTCCACTTTAATGAGTCACATTTGCAAGGTGTGAGACAAAAAAGGTTCCCAGTCTGTCCACATCATCATGACAGCTATTAGGAGACACCAACAGCTGGTGGAAGGTGGTATTAGGGATGAAGAGGCGAGGGAGGGAATGACGGACTGGAAGTGTGAAGGGGAAATGAGGACGGGGAAAAGAAGGAGTTGAAGAAAGGAGCGCAGAACACTATAAGCACAAGTGGGTGCATGACAGCCATGACAGTGAGAGCAGTCATCATGCTCCTTGGGCCACACATTAGACACATCACCTTGTTTGGGGATGAAGGACAGGCGGGAGTAAGCAGGAGTAGGAGGCAGTGGTAGGAAAAGTCTAAGCATGCACCAGAGCAGAGTGTGCGTGTGTGCGTGTGTGCGTGTGTGTGTGTGTGTGTGTATGTGTGTGTGTGTTTGCATGAAAAAAGATGGTGCACAAACAGGGATACATAATGCATAAGGCTGATGCGACTGCACCAGCACTGACAAGTGCGATGGTTGCAGCAGTCCTCTCATTAGTTCTGTCATTGGGAAGTCTGCTCAAGGCTGTTGTTATCATTAGCAGCTTAAAGAGAGTTTAAAGAGGACGAGAGACTAAACCAGCGACAGACAGAGAAAGAGAGAGAGAGAGAGTGAGAGAGGATGTGAAATGTAAAGTTAAATTCAGGGTGTAAGCAGAGTCCTGGGAAGTTGGGACGGTGAGGACATTTGGGACAGTTTTTCCTCAAGGGACTGTTTCATGCATCGGCCTGATTTATTACAAAATGGCAAATAAATAACCTTGTGTCATTTTCCCCGTTTTTGCGTAACTCCTTTTCATTTCTGTACTGATGCATCTTTGACCCTAACCAAAGTTGTGTCAAGTGGGATTAAGTTTGAGTCTTTAATAAGAAAAGTTGGTGTAATGTTGTAAACTAGCCGGAGATACTGTTCTACACTGCTCATAAAACTTATTAGTTTGGTTCTTCTTGAGACTCATTGAAGCTGTCACTTTCCCCAAATGTGTTATAAACGTATTGCACCGCTGCAGCTCTCAAAACTTGATCTGGGAATATGGCTAATACCATGACAGCAATGATAGAAAGAGGCGCTTTCATAACCATAATCTGCCTCTCCAGTGATTGCCCAGTGGCACTGCTGGTGTCGTACATGGGACCCACTAATATTACTGCTCCGTTGGTGTATGTAGATCATGTTATAAAAATATTTATTACTTTTTTCTTAGTTTTTTTTTTTTTAATCCATCAAAGTCCAGAAATCAGACATTTTGTTCACGATTGAAAGTAGCTGTAAATAATTCCATATCTTTAGCCTGCTGTGCCGTGGTTGGAAATGAAGATTTGCAACATAAATATTTAAATAGGACAATGTGTTATACTGCGTTTCCCTGAAAATATTTAACTGGTTACATTGGACGAGTGTGTGTGTGTTCGTTCCATTCCAGTCTAGTTGAAAAAGCTGCATTGTCTCAAACCCACAAATTATTTCAGTTGCAGCTTTTAAGGCACAATCGGACATTGCATTTCAAGGATATGAAAACAAAACTATGACTCTCCAGCTACTCAGTTGACAGCCGACATAATTAATGAAAGTCAAACACTTTAACTTAAACGCTCTCTGCTGTTAGAGAGCGTCTAATTATCTCTGCGCTCATTCTCTGTTATGATTTTTTAATGAACACATTAAACACAATTAAACTGACTTTACATGCTACACTGCTTTTGTTTTAATTTGGATTTTTCTTTTCTAATTAAAATCTGCAGGGTCTGTTTAAACAGTGTGTAAGACATTTGGAACCAGCACTATGACGCCATAGCAGAGAGCTTAACCCAAGCAGGTCCTCTGCACCTTGGGCTTTTTTGGCCACAAGGACACTGAGTAGGCATATGACAGGCATCCATCAGCTGTGCTCCCCTGTGGGATGGATGGAATATATCATCTGGCCACACAATACACAAAATTCCCCCCATAGCAGAAAAACAGCTCCCAGTTAAGAAAAGACTTGCATGCGTATCCAACGCTAGAAATGTACGCATGTGAGCATGTGGCACTTTCTCCAGATTATATCCCATCCCGAGCAATATAAATCTTGAAATAATGAAGAAAATAATGAGAAAAACACTTGTGAAATCAGAAGAGTGGCTCATCAGGTGATAATGACCTGAGTTGTAAGAGCCGGGTGGATGACAGGCAATAGAGAGACTTGAGACAATGCGCCAATAGAGGAGGGATAAAATAAAAAAAACACAATGTGTGATTAGATGAAAGAGACAAAAGAAGTTCAAAACAGGCTGGGTGTGTGGAGTGAGCGTGGGCTTTCTTCTGTTCGATTTCTAAACCTGTATAAAGACCTCTGGGACGTAATGGATGAAAGTAAGATTTGTCAGAGAGATGCTAGCTGGAAGAAACACACTTAAAATATAGCCTCATGATTGTTTAAGTCTTGTCTGAATAGTTACTATCAATTGGAATTATCTTGTTTTGAAGACTTAGTCTCTATCTTTCAAAAGCTCAGACCTCAGTAACAGAATGTGTTTGTTTCTGATGAAGAAGGTCATTTTCGAGAGCTGCTACAACTTCTGACAACAGTATTGTGTTGACAGACTCAACAGCTTTGGGGGGTAAACTGTCTGGAACACTTGCATGTGACATACGGGACTCGTAGCTGCAGTTTTTGTCCATGTTATGTATGTGGATCAGGGGTCTAAGTAAATATTGTGACTGCAAGCAGAGGGCCTATGTCTGGCGTTTTGTTGCAGGAAAGAGGTTTATAGTGTATTTACTGTATTAGTGTATTTGTGATGGTTACAGTTTGAGTGCAAGCAGTCACATAGTTGGGATCTATGCAAAATCCCAAATATGGGTGACCCAGATGTGAGTATTTCCACCATGTGGGGAAAGTTTGTTGAATCAAACCCCATATTCTTCTGTTGTCTATATCTCCCAGACTCTTTGATTTCATTTATCTGTTAGTATGTATCGTATACAGTATATGCTCTGGTAGTGGCTGTGTTTTTCTGCTCTTGAGTGGAGGGCAGGAAGAGAAAGTCTGTTCCCTCATTTGACTCTGCTCTTAGTTTTCTATTGTTGTAACTCTGTCGCCTCTGAAGTCTCATGCTGTCGCAGCTTCTGCTCTCACTGTGGTTGGCAGTGCAAGCCATCGCCATGATGGATCACTGTTATTACCACATGGCCTCTATTACTGGATAAGAGCAGGACGCCGAAAACACACACACACGGACTCACACATACAGAAGTATACATATTCACACATTGAATGAATCCATTGGTCTGTGTATGGTATGTGTACATATACTCAACAAGCTGTTCGGGATCGCCACGACACCTGTGTTTTGACGCAGTTATACACTCAGACAATCATGCAGCACTTGTACAGTACATGTAATCACATGACTCTGACCTGACTTTACACTGCGAGTGAGTTGGCTTCCTGCAGAATCACCACAAAGTTTGTTTTGAGTGCACAGGAAGAGAAGTGTCTCGTGCAGCTGGTGCGGTGACATTTTTTTTACTGAAATGGGAATACTGTTGTAAAAATGCAAACTCATACTCACAGGCCACAGGCACTGCACATGTACCATATGTGCATACAGGAGCGATACACACATTTGTACTCAAACACCACCAGCAGATATCAGGCACCATGAAACTAGAGAAAACTCCTGAGGTGGAGGAGTGGTAAGCTGGAGCCAGCAGGAGTTGTTATTTGAGTGAGATGACGGAGTTAACCTCAGGCTGCTGGAGCGCTTTTCAGAGAGGGAGAACAAAAGGGAGAGAGGCAACAGAAAAAAATGTGAGCATTGACATGAAAGACAGATGCTTGTGGTCAATATCGTCCTCCGGTAAATTTAGTTTGGACTCCAGACTTCCTCCCGTTTGATGTCCAATAATGACAGACAAAATCAATTACAAGCTGTCCAGACTCTGCAGAACATCTCAGCCTTCTCATCCACAGTGTCGGGTTATAGTCGGCAGCCATTTCTTTGGTTTCTTGTCATGTTTGTGTGTGTATGTGTGTATGCATGGGAAGTAGCTTGAATGCAAATACCATGTGTATTTGCATTTCTGAATAAACCCCAGTGAATGCACAGAATCATACACCATATATTCATATTCTGTTGTCACAGTTTAGATTCCTCTTTTATTATCACAGTTCTTTTATTATCATCTCACTTGTTGTCTTGAAATATCTAATTAAGAGCGTTTTTGTCAGATATCTAAGGTCATACTTTTGTCACCACTTTAGGATGTAAATGTCAAGGAGTTGTTATTCCCCACATTAGTATAATTGGCATGCAGAGAAAAATAACAATTTTTGCAAGCACGGTTAATCTCATGTTTTGGGACTTAGTGGAATTATACATGATTGTGGAAAGAAACAAGAGGGGAGTAGAAATATAAAAGTTTTAAGACTTTATGAAATATGTTTCACTTTAAAAAAAAAAATGAATGCAACATTTTCACATACAAGTCCCAGCATGAAACAGGCCAAAAAAAAAAAAAAAAAGATTAGCGTGATTCTTCTCAGAGGTCCTCAAGAACACGCCTCAGGCTTTGGCTTTCATGAAAAGAATTGTACCAAATCAGATATGGTGCTGGTGGAGCGACACAGACATTGTCACAAAATAAACTCGACTGAATGTTGACAACCCACACTATAGCTGTCCTCATCCAACTTTGCCTATTAACAATCACAACACCAATGTCTGGATTAGGACATGAGTCACATTTTGTGCTAGAGGGGAGATATAAGGACAATACAGATGAGGGGAAGAACTCAGACCCAGACATTTGTAGTCAGCTGATAATTCTAATTATGTCTGTTTTATATTGAGGAGGCAAGTGATTTAGGAGAGTGTTCAGAGAGTGAGTGCTGCACGTGTAACCCCCCCCACCTCCTCCCTACCGCCTTACCCTGACACTCATTGTTTCCTGTCTGACTCTTGACAACCGACTGTAGTCACATTTTTCATACCTCAAAATAGAACGGAAAATAAAATAAACAGACCCGGTCCACCTCAGTCCTCAGTGCAGCGGACAGCTTGTCTGCTGTGTTTTTAAGCAGGAATAGCAACATGTCCACGAGCTGCGGGGTTAGCCTTGTGCACAGTTGGTGGACAGTGAGACCCTCACCAGAGAAACCCCAGGAATGCAGAAATAGTGAATATAGTTGTATGTAGCATATAGCTTGTTTGAGCGTTTTTCAATCGACGTAATTATTTTTTGTTGTTATGTTTTTTTTATCATGCTGGTATGTCTGGATCTGCAAACTCCGTATCTCAATGAAGGCCAACAGTTTGTTTCAAAGATGAACTGATTAAAAGTTTCTTTATTTCTTTACAAATACAACTTTCAATCTGTGTTTTGTGTTGTTTGTTATTACAGTAAATTATCTACATCTATGTACATGGATTGTAATACATCACTAAAATGCTGACGGTGAGGCAAAAGAGCAACAATGCTTTGATTGTAAATTGTGTGTGTGTGGAGGGGGTATTTCAAGTTTATCCCATCTATTGTATTTCTAACTCAATAATTTATGTGTGAGTTTGTGTGAATGTCTGTAGACCTGATATGTATGAGAGCCTGTCTGCACCCTCCAGGTAACACCCCAGATGTTTTTTTTTCTTGATTAGTTCCCATCTCCCCCACATGCACTGCACAAGTTTTGCACAGTACCATTACACAGTAACATTACCCCTGACCCTATCACAGGAATGAGGGAAAAGCTCCCACGCAAACCTCATTAAGACTGCATAGCATGTTAAACATAAAATTTATAGTCTATGTAATACGCCTTGTGTATCGAGCTTGAGTTGCCTTGTCATGACTTTGGAGTGTAGTTTTTTTTTCTTTTCTTTTTTTTTTTAACGCCTACATTGAATTTCTCTATCTTGAAAGCCACAGGGCCACAAGGGAACATGTTCCTATAGCATAAATAAGAAGCGCTCTCAGCACTGTAGCCAATCTGTAACAAGTGTGGAGCAGCAGACTGGGAAAGTGTTATTGTTTCTGGGGACTCAACTTTGAAAAATGGGACAATGTCACAAACAGTCAACAAGGCAGCTTACACAGAGAAATAAGGGCGTTGTGTTGCCACATAAAGTGCGGCATCAGCGTTTTTTTGGGACTCCAAAAAATAAAAATAGAAACGACTGTTTGGTTAAACATCTGCCATCGGCCATCACAAGCAGAACGCTTAGAAGCTCTTTATTACTGTGATGGTGTCGTAAGATGGCTACAGCTGTTTTAGCTACAGGGCGAAATGGATCGGAGACGTCCCTGCACACAATGCAGAACAACTCATTTACTCAGGTCACACTTTCGATAACCCCACATAAATGCACACAGGCCTGAAAAGGAAAACAGCACTGAAACAAAATACCCCCAATCAATATCTGAGCCAACACCGGGCCCTATCTCTGACACTCTGTTTGTGCTGTGGGATGTCACAGGGGTTTGCTATAGGCAGATCTTACCTCTAGTTATTCCACATGCACACTCTCACATACCCACACACACACAATTGCACATTAATACACACTGTAGAGTGACGTGCACGCTCAGGCAAAGGAAAAGGCTTTTAGGCAGTGCTCTCTCTCTCTCTCTCTCTCTCTCTCTCTCTCTCTCTCTGCCCGCAAGCACAGAGTCAATCGTTTTATCCACACTGCCTGAACATCCTTGCATCTTCTTCTGTCACACTGACACAACAAGAGCAATGCAGCGGGAAATACAAAGCCGGGGAGATCGAGGGGGAAAGGGAGGGGTGGAGTGCAGAAACAGAGAGGGAACAGTAGCCGAAGCGACAGGGGAGTGACTGACTTCTTCATTTCCCACCATCTGTTTCCTCTCTCTCTCTCTCTCTCTCTCTGTCTCTCTCTCTGTCTCTCTCTCCTACTTTTCCTTTTCCTGAAGATGGAATGATCTCGTCCTGAGACTTGTCATATCTCAGCAGAGTCGGATAAGGGGACGTGGTGTCATGTATCGCACGCTGTCATGAAATTGGCCAAAAATTTCCTAGAAACGGCAAAAGGCATCAGGAATGCCGTCGAGTAGCGTGTCGTCACAAAATCTGGCAAAAAATGTAACTTTTCCCAGAAACACCAAAAAAGCTGTTGATGTGGCTGACACATTTACATCTGACACTAATACACATATAAATCTATGCACGCCTACAGGTGTATAGATTTATTTGCCATAAAAACATTTTTTGTTATAATAGACTTGGAAATAATAGGTCTTATAGTTACATCAAACAGTTTCTAAGAAGACAATACTTTGCTGCATATTTTCGCCCCAGATTTATAATCCTTTGTTTGTGAGCGTTTCTCCTCTGGCCAGATAATCTGTCCACCTGATGTGTGACATAGCAAGATACTTAGCACCCAGCATGATTATTGTGCTCATGTGCCTTGGGCTGGCCATAATAAGAGACAATGACAATGCGTCAAACAGCAACGTCACAGTGCAACAGATGTCGTAGCCATGAGGGAGGCTGCAGTCGATTGCCAGCCAGAGCCTATGTTGTTTAATTGTCCGTGCATGTGATCCAATGAAAACTATGTGGATATGTTATGTTTGTTTTCGGAATGTTAAATGTAAGTGCAAATGTATAAGTTTTCAGTTAATAAGAGGTTGAGAAGTGAGACTTTGAAATATGTGTGTGTGTGGGGGGTGATGCAATATATTTCATTACACTATAACTCTACATGTTGGGGGGAAATGCAAATGAGTTCCTGATTATGCACCGGAGTGTTTCTAAGTAAGGAAAATATAAATGCTGGCTACTTGGCTGATGGTCCTTTTCAAGACAGATATTCATCATCTTTTTGCGTCTTTCATAGACTGTTCATCTTTTTTGCCACATTTATTAATTCAGTAAACACTGGGATTCCTACAAAATTGAAATTCAGAACCATATTTATTGTTGGTTCATCGCACACAGCAATTGTGTGATTTGCTACAGCGAGACGTGTTGCATTTTTAACATTTCAGTCTTGTCAAAACCATCCCCCATGTGCAAGAAAACTTTGCGTGGCTCTATCCAATGGGACGGCGCTTTTATTTATCATCGGAAAGTACAGCACAGGAGACAAACTGTCACAAATTCCCAATCCTTGATACAAAACTTGCCTGTAACGGCAGAGCAACACTTTAAAAATCCTCCAATCCGCTTCTTCTCTCTATAGCACAACAGGCAATGAGGCTTGGCGTAAAAAAAAAAAGGTGTCAGTGAAAGCAGCACCAGGAGGGATGTTTTTGAACACTGTGATGAGATGTTTGTAATATATTCTATATATTGTATTTACACGGACTTGTGTGGGTGAAAATGTGCATGATCATATGCTTTGATCTCAGAGTTCTTTGTTGTTCTTTTCCGAGCCTGTTTGTGGTTCGTATGCGTGCATGCGTGTATGCGCTCATGCTGATGCGTGCTGCTGTAATAGATGCTGTCCTGCAGCACACAGTCTGGTGCTTGCAGCCTGAAAGCTGTCATAAACAATCTGCTCCAGCGTCAGTTAAACAGCGAGCGTGGGAGAATTGGGTGTTCTATAGCCTACAACCAACCCCGCGCTCTTTAAATAGACCTGCCCATCTGCCTAATGCGCTGAAATCAAAACGCTGAAAAGCAACAGTCATGCATCTACAGGTTGGCCAAGAGTGACACTGTCAGACGGCTCAGGGAGGTGCTGAGCTTTGACACTGTGCTATCAGACTGGGGATGTGTGATATGTTCTATTCAAGATTCAAGAAGCTTATTGTCATATGCACAGCAGAAACACAATGGTTACACTGGGCAATGAAGTTCTTACTTTGCAGGCTCCCTCTCACAACAAGATCTTTAGTAAAAAAAAAAAAAGTAATAAACTTAACTTACTAACAAAGGAGTAACGTAACTGTACAGTAATAAATAGAACAATAAATGGTGTATGTATTATGGCATCTTCAGGTTTAATGGTTTCACACATGAACATAGTGAGTTTATTGTGTGTGTATTGTGTGGTTGAATTTGACTTAATAGACCATAAGCATAAATATTATTGTACCATAGTAGCAGGATGTGTAGAAATGCAGAGCACATATATTTTGGTTAAAGGACTTTTCAATGACCCGTTTTGCATAAAATTGATGTTTTTCACAGGGGCTGATGATGCAATCTCTTGACCCAGCACTGCCTTCATAGCCTTCTGTGTACCAGTGGGATGGGACGTTACCTCAACCGTGTCTCACTATGAGCTATAATCTGAATAATGAGCTGTAATACATCTGCAGGGGTTTGATCAATACTGGTGTATCAGCAGTTTCCAGAGCTAGAAATATCAATCTCAGTCCCCACTCTTTCCCCCCCCACATTGTGAATTAGTGATTCTTCTTTCATGCTGTTTCCATTTGGGAACATTTTCAAATACCATGTGACGCCTTTTTAAACGCTATTAATGTTAATTACAGTCATTGCCACCACATAGAGAAACATTCGGTACGTTCACCACATAGTGAACATTTTAAAGCTGAAATACTGTAAATAAATTTGAGCGATAAAATGACATCCAAACTCTCATGTATTCTCCATTTTTCATACTTTCTCAGTTCGACATATGATATTCAGGCCTCTGATGGTGAATATAATTTGAGGGTTTGTACAGGAAAAAAAGAACATCCTTCTATTAGAGGAGTTGTTTTCCGTCCGTGGAGACTTTTTCAAAGCTGCAGCTGTTGTCTTCTTTGTAACGTCTCCCTGTTTCTGCATCACAAATAGATGAATTCCAGAGCCATCATTTGCTCATTGCTGTAACACTGCACCATCTGTCACGCTGTAAACTTCCTCTTGGTGTCTGAACAATAGCCTCATAAGGAAAAAAGAAACTACCACTAACAGAGAAGAAATAAGAAACAACTTTTTTACTGACTGCTCGAATAGTGTCACGTAAAAATTTCACCCCTTAAACCTTTTGACCTTGTTGATTGATTATGTATGATTGATTGTCAGTGTTACATTTTGTTATTGTTTAGTCCCAATTAACAAATGTTCACATGTCAACTTGCTAGACTAAGTCATTGAGCTTAACTGCAGCATCACTCAGTGTTAGGTTGTCCAGTCACTTGTCCTTATCTGTCGTTCAGTGAAGTTAAACTAAATTAAGGCTTATTAAGGTTTACCTGTGAAATTGCTGTTGTGTAATTATTTTTGTTTATCTCTGCTTAGACACGTCAGTCCTTGTGTCTCCACTAATGAGGTAAACTTAAAATAAATGAGGTCCCCGAGCGGAGGGAAAACCACTCAGCCAACTCTGACTGGATCTGTGTTATCATGTTCAGTTGATTAGAAGTGAAAGGAGCCCTTATGTCACCTCGTAGATTGTCATTGATTGTCGTTCCTCCATCAAACAACAAGAGAAGAAAATGCTGTTTCTTCCTCACTCAATGGGCTCTTGTCTCTTCCATCGCTCTCTCGCTCCTCACAGCTTGATCTCTGATAAATTGAATCAGATTCTTTTGTTATATCGTGGCACCTCCGGGGGTGAACCAGTAAGTTATGACTTTTTAAAAACCTGTTAGAGTGCTTGCGCTGAATACCGAATTTAGCGCTTTTGATATATGGCACGTCGTGAAGCCGCATACTGTACACCACATGCACGCTATGTAGATTTCTACCTTCTAGCCTAATGTGCAAGCAGTGCACGTTCAGAACGTCCTCCCCATTTCCTTCTCCAGAGAATGAAGGTCCTAAAACCCTCACTACAGGCTATATTCCCGTGACTGATGTTTATGACAAGGATGTGATCCACATATTTCTACTATGGCACACACACACACACATGTGCACACACAAACTACATACACTCAAGCACTAACAAACATGCACAGACACACCCACAGTGCGCAAAGTGAATGACATTCCAAAGGAGATAATTCATTGTTATGGTTTTCCAAACCAGCTGACGGGCCCATTTCCAGCATGCGGGCCTGTAGGGATGTATAATAGGATGCTTATCATTATGCAGCGTTGCCAAAGAAGATAGGCAGATTTGGGAAATTGAATTTACACAAAAAGGACAGTGAGAATCAACCAGCTGTCAAGTGAGCACGTTCTAGTCGAGAGTTGTGGAGATGAATCGTCCGTTTCTTTCCCATTTTCGTATCACAGTTTGACACATTCCCTTTACAGTTCCTTTCACAAAAATTCCCGTGCCCTTTTTTTGTCTCTCTGCAGTACTCGCTCTAGTTCGGGTAGACAAGGCGAAAAAGTAGAGCGCGAGTTTGCGTTTCAGAAGAATGACATAACTGGACTGAAACGAAAAGAAAAATAAAATCATAAGAAATCCCACTTCCGCTCTTACACGGCCTGCATGTCTGATCACTCATGTCAGAAGTTGCCAAGTTTTTCTTCTCAGTACTCTTTCATTTCTAAAACATGCTCTCTCCATTTTCTCTCTCTCTCCCCTATTGCACTGTTGTAGGAAATCCTTGCAGTATACAGAATCTGGATGGGATATAGTGATAGTCAAAAATGTTGAAAAAGAGGAATTAGAAAAGGTTTAGCATTGTGAATACACTGCGTAAAAACTTCAGGGGACCCCTTCAGAGTCATCACAGTATAACTTAATTGGTTCGTTAGCTTTCTGCTTATTGAGCTGTCTGTCCGGGAAGCATAAATGATGGTGAATCAATGTCACCTGCATTGGTGTAAATTAAAGTGGCGTGTCGACGGTAGAGGCACAAATATCTGAGCAGAACTATTAGGTCAATTATCATATGCGAGTTTATCGTTTGTTTACAAAGCTCAGTTAACACAGACGATCATTTCAGACAACTGAAAAATGACATTTGCTCAGCCCTCATTGTTTTCGCCGCTGAACACTTGAATTTCCTTGTGATTCACTTTGTGACGGGGGGGTGGGGATCACTTTTTTCGAAAAGCAGCTCGATCTGAAGGGATTTAAAAGAAGCAATAAAATCACAGGTGTGTGATGCGTGTCATTATTTCCTCAACAGATGATGCAGGTCACTTCACATCAGTTGTATTTATTTGCTTCGCTTCGTGCTGAGGCGATGTTCCTGCTCTGGATGTGTGCTTTGTTTGATGCATGACCAAATTAGATTTTTAGATTTTTTTTTTTAAATAATGAGCCGATATCTGGGTTGTCTCCTCTCCTGTGTCCTCTGCACGTCCTGTAGTATTCTCTACATAGTTTTCCTAGTACTCAGCACTACTGTGACTATAGACTCTCTCTCTCTCTCCTTTCTCTCTCTGCAGTACCTCTGCAGCTCCATCAATCACATACATGCGCAAACACACACGCACACACACACACACACATGCACACACATACACACACACACTGAGCATCTCAGAGCATAGATACTGGTGACAAAGATGGCAGTTCATGAAGCTAAGAACGACCCAGCAGGGAATTAATTATTTTCAAATGTCTAAACGTCATTCAGGAGTTACAGTGCTCTGTGCCAGAGCAGGATGAATTTTCCAATTAGGGATCGAAGAACAGAGAAGAAGCTCATGTACATGTCAGCGTCTGTGCATCCAACACATGCACACAGGTTATAGTGTGTGCGTGTGTGTACTAGGGATTACTCGTCTAAGAAATACATATGTTTTCACAGTCACCTAATGGGGACTTTATTTCAACATGACCAAATGCAAGTCCCAATAACAGGACTCTTCATATCTAAAGGTGGGGGGAGGAGCAGGTTAGTAATCAGCAAGTAGCAGTTATGGTCTCCACACACGAGTGATAATCATGAACAATACACAAACACACATGCACTCCCATGTTTACTGTTTGCGCGAGTCCATTGGAAATAGGACACAAATTGATGAGACACTAGATTAATTAATTTTGTTTATGACAGCTACTTCCCCTAAACTATGAACTACACAATATTACAGGAAATGAAATACAGTGCAATTCATGATATTAAAAAAAAAGAAAACTTGTTCAAACACTGAAAAGCCATTAAGTAAATCCACAAAGAGACATTTATTACATTTGTGCACCAACAATGAAAATTGGTTCAGCGCATTGGCTCGGTTTAAATAAACGAGTTTCAGTTAGTGGATGTTTAGACCATTAACTCCAGACCACTAATAGCATCACAGAGGGTTTCATTTCATGCCTTTTCCATGTGGAAAATGCCAGGGAGAATATGCTGTTCACTGCATGGGGGGGACTAATTTCACATGAAAGGCAAAATATCTCAGGACAATATTGCAAGCTAATGATATATTATAATGCTAATTTAAGAAATTTCACTGTGTCGGAGCTGAAGAATGACAGAGCAGCAGCAATTACGCTTCATCATCACAATATTCTTTTTCATGTGAAGGAAAAATATATTTAATGTTCATAACATTGCTCAGACGTTGCCGCCTTTAATCGTAAAAATACTGAGACGAACTGTAATTTTCTTCTTTTCAATTATTTAGTGCAATTTTTCAAAGCGTCAGACTCGAGCCCCCTGTTCCGTTTTATGAAGTGTGTTTTGCAGATTGCACGGTTGCACTGCTAATGAGCAGCGAGACAAACAACTCTTCATATTCATTCTCCCTCAGAGTAATATTTCAGAATTAATCGTCTTAAATTACCGAAATGTTGGAACATAACATTTCTGTTAAAGATGAATCACTCTGCACCCATTTTTAAAGATGTCACGCTGATTGTTTGTGCATCGTTTGCGTTGTTTGTCTCAGACATGATTTGACTGTGACATTTAGCTTTGTGTTTATATGGGTTTGAATCTACAGGTATGTGTCTATGATGCTATTGTTTCTGCATAGAGTGTTTCCAGTGTGAGTCTCTGATTGCATGTGTCTGCTGGGGCGCGCTGTGTTGTCACCTCACCACATGCCCCTTTGTTTTCATACTGGCACACACATTAGTGCAGCCATGGCGTTCCTTGATTTGGTCATGCATGCATCCCCACTGTGCACTCACATCAGGTAATAACCGCACTGACCCACAATATTATGGTCCTGCCTGGGAACGGGGCCAATGCCTGACACTCTCCACGCTCAGCTGAGCTGCGCGGTCACTGTAACCTGATTGGCCCAACAAGAGTGGTTGCAAAGGCCACCGGAGAGGCAGCATCAGTTTTTAAAGGCTCACCAGATCCAGCTATCCATCCATCCATTTTCTATGCCGCTTATCCTTAGGTGGTTGTTGTGGGAGCTCGAGCCAATCACCAGACTTAGTCATTTTTGTTGCCTTTGTGTAACAAGAGCTTGAGAGGGTGTCATTTGGAGTCATACCTAATCGACTCCAGATTTGGAAGTTGGATGTGCCGCATCAGCTGAACGTTTTTGGATGAGCTCTTGTCAAGACCCCCACCCCCCCTCACCCTTCCACGCTTAGCTGCTTTTCGATGTGCCCAGCTGTGACATAATCTGTCTTCCCAGAGTGCTGCTTTGTGTTTTTTGTTTGCTAACAAATGGTGAGTTACTCATCGACATTTGTTACCGACTGTTTACTTGTTTATCCCACATCTGGGTGAGGGTAGCTTTGAGAGGAGAGCTTTATCCCACCCCCCACCCCCTTGGTGAAAAGCATTGAATATTTTAAGAAAAGATGTGATGCAAAACAAGCCGCCATAGCGAGCTGGTACAGAAACAGATGCTGCTGCCAGGTGTTTATTAGAGTTTGGGCTAAAACTGAGACCTGTCATCAAGGTAAACAACACCTCCTCCTGTGGCCACAGGCGGCTTGACGTGGAAATGTATGTCTTGTTGTGTCTGTCGAGACTGCACTGTGTGAAAATATGAAAATCTTTTTTTATCATAATTGCTTAATTGCGTTGAGTCCTTTTTTTCATGGAAGATAACTTGGCGGCTTCTCATTCTTGTTATTCCTCTCACTGTCTTGCAAACTTTTTCTTGTTTCTGCTCCTTCTCTGCTTTTTCATGCATTATTTTCTTGCTCTCTTGTAAATATCAGATATTGTTTCTTTTCTGTTCCCTTATATCAGTGGATATCACAACACTCTTTTTACCCTGATTCTGGAAATAATTACCCCACGGTGAAGGGTGGATGGAAAAGATGGATGGTAATGACACTGTAGGAGAAAAGGCATGAGGAAAAAAAAAATCAGGATGCAAGTGGGCAGAGGGAAAAGAGGTAGAGACACAGATGTCTTGTCTTATTGATAAGAGAATGCATCATGTGAGAGCAGAGGTGGAGAGAGGAGTGTGAGAACCTGTTGTGTTTCCACACGTCACCTGCACAACTGCACAGTGTTTTCAGAAACAAATAAAATACAGCCAATCTCAAATCCTCTCCATTAGCAGCAAAGGTAATACTCTCATCTGAGAGCAGCGGGTATTGCTAAGGTCCCTCGCTCCAGAAACATCACTTAATACATGATAAGCAGACGCCGTTGGAGCTTTATTGCCGCAGCGAAAACAAAGCTAACCACCATAAGCTTTGTTTTGTATTGCTTGGCCATGAGCAATGCTAATTCCCGTAAACGCTGCCAGGTATTACTGACATGGAGAACAATGCTAAATCCCTGTTTGCGAACCCCAGCCTTTGCAGGGGCTTAGCACAGCTTGGGTTTCCATTAGCCGTGCAGTGTAGCCACACACACACACACATAAGCACTCACTCACAATCAAATGCATTGTCTGGCACGCACACGCACTCAGCCCCCTGATTCCCATTAACCTGTGGGAGCCCCGGCATGGCTGGGAGAGAGAACCCTAATTTGTCAGCCTGCCGTGGGTCTCGAAGCTGAAGGTCATTAGCAAATAGAGTTCGCCTCTAATTACTGCTGGACTTCCCTCACTGTGAGTGCACATATGTGTGTCTGTGCAAATCCTCCGTGTTACTGTATTAGTATAAACGTGCAGACAACATGACGACACTATTATAATGTACATAATGCATATACTGCATTCTTCTCTTTGCCTATGTGTACTGTATGTCATGGACTAAACTCACTCAACTCTTCACAGTAATTAATTAAGCAAGTCCAAAAATGGGATACTTTATATCCCATAACCCTCAGAGTCTTGTGTCTGCACGTCTTTCATCAGCTGTGGTGTATCACTCTCCTTGCCTCCCTACCTTCCTCCAGTCCACCCCTCTCTCTGGTTGGAGCGCAGCACATCTGGAGAAGACAGGACTTATTGATTGTAGGATTATGTAAGCTATCAGACTTGCACCAATCCTCCATGCCCCCTTGTTCTATTTTCCACCAAACCAAAGGTACTAGGATCCAGTTCAATGGTAAACTCTGTTTCTTCACACTATCCAGGGGTTTGTAGTCACTGAATCCTCAGGGTTTCCTCTGATGACATATGTGACCGTGACATTCAAGTCAAAAGTTGTGTTGCGGTAATGGAGTGGCCTGCTCAAGGACACTTCAGCAGGGCAGGCACTTGATGACGGAGAGGTTTCAGTCAGCATCCACCATTTGAAGGACAGTGTCTTTATCAGAGTGCCACCATGCTGTCACCATTAAGGATTTACCTTGGTCTAAAATGGGAATTACAAGTAAGAATACATTTTGTACCAGTCGTAAGTCATGATAGTACGCTGTTTTCATTTTGTTTTTCATTTTTGGCAGAGTACTTATGTTGCTGCAAGGCTGATGAACGTTTTATTGGATATTTCCTCCTTCCTCACTTTTCCTTTTAGCAAAGAGAAATATATATATTAAAAAATCAATAAGCAGGATTGTCATCTTCAGCACTGAATGTCACATTTTATTAAACTTGTGTCTCACTCAGACTAATTATTGGGCTTATTTGAAGCTGGAGCTGGGCCAAAGAGAAAAGTTTCACATATCCATAAAGCAGACTGTGTGGCTTTGCTCTTCAAACCAACAAAGTAGTGTGTTTTTTGTGGCAACAGTTGTGGTTTGATATAGTAACATGAAAGAATTCAAATACTTTAAATTATTTTCAAGCCTAAAGACGATACCATGCAAACATGTCTTTCAGCCAGCCACTGTTTATTCCTCCCTGTTGCTCGCTGCAGCCATTAACACCTCTTTCTGTAAGGCAAACTGGTCATATTGGATACCAGCATGGGATTATTGGGAGAGGAAGTGAACTGCATGTGTGCATATAATCCTCAGTGATAGCTCATGTATGCATGTGTGTTCTCAACACCTACGCTACACAAGTTTTTATTTTTTTTTATTTTCGCAATATTCATTCACCCTTCCTCCTTCATCTCTTGTCCCTGTGATCATCTTTTATTGCCAGCCAGAACATATTGTTTCTCAGTACAGCAGAGTTTAGGGCTGACAAAGGGGTGGAGGGCAGTGGAGGGAGGGATATTATGGGTTTCACTTGCCAGATTGGCAGCAAATCATCTTTATGAGCAGGCAGGAGGGCAGGGAGAGGCTTTCTCCCTGACTTCTATAGAGGAAATGACAGAGGTCTATCCAGACCTCAATGACGGCCAGTGATTCACTGATGGCTCTGATGTTGACCTATGGTGCAGGTGTTTATGGTGTAACAATCTGTGCATGTTTCATTACTCCATATTTCATTATTTTTTTTCTTGTCTTTGTTCAGATGCACTCTTATAGACACGCTCACCTTTAAATATGACTGCAAACACACATTACTATCGAAGACAGCCTGAGGAATAATGAGGGCGCGCTCTGCAGCTTTCTGTCTGTTCGTTTGTGCTTCGCACAAACACTTACCTGTACACACACAAACACTGATACAAACATGTGTGCACTGTGATAAATTTGACATTCGCCTATGTACCAGAGACAATTTCACACATGGGATCTCATGCTACAACTTGTTGTCGTAATGTGTGTGTGTGTCTGTGGCTTACCTCGATGAATAGCCACTGCAGGCTGTTAATCTCCATGTGTGCTATAATTGGAAATACTGTAAGACATATCTCACTACTAATTTATTGATTACTCGACTCTTTATACTCTATCTTTTCCTACAGACAAATCAGTGCTTTACACCAGCCAGCTAATTGTACTGTACACTTTTAAAGAAAAGCATGGTGCTCTACTGCTCTTAGCTTATATCTGAATGTGTGTGTGTGTGTGTGTGTGTGTGTGTGTGTGTGTGTGTGTGTGTGTGTGTGTGTGTGTGTGTGTGTGTGTGTGTGTGTGTGTGTGTGTGCGTGTGTGTGTGTGTGTGTAGACAGGTACAGAGTTTATAGCATTGGTCTGGCTGAATGTTAATCTGCAGAGGGACATGTGGATATATTACTGTGTAAATTTAGTGTTGACCAGTTTTATGTGCAACAAACCTTTTGCAAGCATTTGATTAGGAGAGTGGAGATTGCTCCCAGGCAACTGCTGAATTTTATTTTGAAGGAGGCAGAGTGGGACACAGAAGACACACTGAAAACTTGGTGCTTTTATCTCATTTATGGTCCGTCCAATTGCCAATTGTCCGAAATGTTTGTTGAGACCAAAAATGGTTGTTAGATATTCATCCAGCACATTGGCACATAAAGCTCCTGCAGATATATCTAGTATAGGCAACATTAGCATCACATAGTGCAGCATCACTGTCTATGTGTCACCATGGTGTCCAGTTTTCCAGCTTTGTTGTGCAATGTGAAGACGCTTCAGTTTGTGTGTGCATGTGTGTTTGACTGTGTCTTCATGTGTGGTTGCTTCATCTCATTATGCGCTGGTTCTGTGCTCTCATTGGCACAGGGCACCAGATCTGTTGACAAAAATTGTTTTGGTGAGGCTTCCTAGACTTGAAAAATAAATCTGGAGCAAGAAATTACGATTAGAAGCTCAAGCAAAGGGATGGCAAGCCTGGGGGTGGGTGCGGGTAGTTTGCGGGCGGTCCAGAAAGGCAGCGGATGGGAGTGTTGAAAGAGAAATAAGCCAGAGTGAATGAGCAGCATGAGGAGACGTTTTGTTTTTGATGTTCCTTCTTACCAGATGGAGTAAGAGGGGGAAAAAAAGCTAATTAGATCGTCTAAAATTCGATCACTCACATATAATGTCAGTGACACATGGAAAAGATGCAGACAAAACAGAAGGAATGAAAGAAATAAAGGTGAAAGAATAGTGAGATGAATCGACAGAGAATATAATAACGAGGTAACTCGCCCTCAGGCAAAGTGAGTCAGATTCCACATACACACTGTATACCCTTCTAAACAGCATAAAGAAGCAGCTCACAACACATTTCTAGAACAATAGATTTAAAAAAAAAAAAAGATAGACCGTTTTACTTTGTGAAATCTTCATGATTAAATATTTAATATGAAATTATATATTAAATATCCAATATTCAATATTTATTCCTGGGATTCTTTTTTGTCAACAACACGTCCGCTGCCATTTTTAGTTTTTTTTTTTTCACCACATAAATTTCACATTCAAAGTTTGGCACCTTGTCATTGAGCATTAAATGGTCATTTTAATTCCCACTGTGGTATTGTGCGAATTGAAAATGAACAGGCTCCCACCCCGGGGTCCAGCTGATTGTTATTCACCTCACTTTCCATCTGCTGTTTCACGCCACAAGGCAGTGGGAGCCCTGCACACAAAGGTGCATAATGTAACGTTGCACCGAGTTGATAGAAATACATGAATACGCAATAACGACCAGGTGAATTGATTCACTGATGTTTGTGATTTGGATATGATTGAAAAATACGGCACAGTGTCAGGAAAGTTGTTATTCATTCTTACTTAGGAGCAGCAGGAGATCAAGTGTGGGGGTGAGTCAGACTGTCTGAGTTTTTTTTTTCCTGCCAGATATTAATTCGGCATGCGTACATGTGTGAGTTTGCACTATCTGTACTCAAAGCGTACATGTCAGCAAATATGAATGTAGGAGAGATCAGAGCTTTGTGTCTGTGGGTCTGGTTGGAGCTTCCTTCGTTTGACTTTTTACTTTTCTGTGTGTGTATGTGTGTGTGTGTGTGTTTGTGTGTGTGTGTGTGTGTGGGCGGGGGGGGCATGCTTCACACATCTATAACTTTTCACATTCTTGGACAGAGGACAGTGGCAAATGTAAGGAACAACCATCTGTAATGCCAATTAGAGAGCCCTTTTCCACGCTGTGGAACACCTGTTAATTTGTGTCCTATACCTTTTTGTTAAACCCACTCGGGAGCTGCTGTCATGCAGTTCCAGGTGTACAGGACAACATGCGTATGTAGCCGCTTGCGTTTTTAGAGAATGGCCACCTGACCATTTCTAAAACCTTTTTTTTTTCTCTTTGACCCCACAAAGCAGACAAGCTACTTTAAAATGCTTCTGAAAGCATTTTTTATTAAAAAAAAATTTTGACATACATGCAAAGAAAACAACCTTTAAAAATGGACATAAGGGTAGTGTGTCTCGATAGCCAGGGATGTTACTTGTCTGACAGTCTTTTTATTATTTACACATACATATTACTTTCTGCTAATATTAGTTTGTGGAAAATATAATATATAAGTATTTTGTAGTATTTACAATATTTTTATTTCTCTCTCTCATAAGCTGACATCAGCCTTTTTTCAGTCAAATAAACAACAATTTAGTTATCATTTCATAAATATATCATTTAGTTAAAAAAAAAAATATTTGAAGAATTACTGATTGGTGGTTGCACGTTGCCTGCATAATAGAATCTGCGTGCAGCCACACCAGATAATAAACCCTCACTGACACAGTGGGTTGTGAGGCTGCGTCTCCGTGCAGCTGCTGGCACATGACATGACAGCTTCCACTGTGTTCATGACATGAGTCCAGAAAAAGCCCCCAAGTCCCAATCAGTGCTGCTGTGGGGACAGAGCAAGTCTGCACAGTCTATGGTTTCTGTGTCATAGAATAAAGATAGCAGAATAATGTGCTGCTTTTTTTTTTCTAAGAACACTGAATGGTCTTCACTGATTGACCAACCTATTTGTGTCTTTGAGACAGACACGTTTGTGGTCTTGCTGAAAACAATCCATCCCAAATTAAAATATTTTTAAATATGCGCCGTGTCATGCCGTTTGTGCTAAGTGCTGGTGAACTGTTTGCCAGTGCGATGCCTGAAGGGGCATTGTGGCAGGTATGACAGTTTATTAAAGGCTTTCAGCAGGAAAGGCAGTTCTTTATGTTTCTGTGCCACATTCTGGATAACAAACTTTAGTTTTGTGGCTGCGGCCTGTGATTTTTCTGCCAACTGATCTTTAGGATGTCATGAATTTCACCCTGGATGTATAATGTTCCATTTGTATCCAAGTCCCCTTAGCTCCTGAGATGTGACAGTCATGTAAAGTCCTTTGAACAAACTGGCTCTGGTCCCAAATGGTGACAGCCGACTGACACATCTCCTGCTTGCTATTTTTCCACATCCGAGTTATTTACCTATCTGGAAATGTCACGAAGAAGGCAGCCATGTTCCTTTGCTCTCACCTTCTGGCTTCTCTCTCCTGTTTCCTGTTTTTTTTATCTTACATCTCTTTCTCTCTCTCCAGCCCCCTCTCACCACACCTACTGTACCTGCGTCTCCTCTCTTATCACACCGCCATGTGTAAAACTATCTGTCTGTCGCTCTCAGGGGAGCAGGCTGACATTTGCACTTGGATATTGTCGTCATTTGCTTGCCCTAAAGTGCCAGAGCATACAGAACCCTACTTTGCACTTGAGACATCGGCAAATACCAGCGGCTACACTCTCACACGTCAGTCATGTGAACATGTGCTCTGCATTCACTTTAATCATACAATGAGTTGGTCACATGTAGTACATTGCAATGTTATATAACTGCATGTGGGTTGCTGTTTATTTTGATACTTGATTTATTTCCTTAGATATGTTTTTGTTATTAAACTACATGGTGACAATGTATGTGTTGCAGCAGGTGGCATTGTGCAATATCAGTGAGTCACTGATGGGCATGATGTATCGTAGACGCCTCACAAAGATAAATTATCAACAAGCAAATACACGTACGCAGTTTGGGGCACGCTGCGCCGCTATTTAATCACCTCCAGGCAATAAATCACTTAAGTGCATTACTGTTGTTAGTGGAGGTACATTCCTTTAGGATGCTGAAAAATGGGAAAAGAGACAGTGTCAGATTTATTGCTAGTAATTTCAAGGCTGTAGCCTAACCTAAATTCCCTATCCAGCTCAAACAGATTTACTGGGATGCCCCTTATGAGTGTGTGTGTGTGTGTGTGTGTGGAGGGGTTTATTATTATGATTATTTTATTATCACAATTAGCAACTCACAACAAGTATATGCCATAATTATATATATTTGTGTATATTTTGGGTTTGAACGACAGCACGGCAGGCTGCATTATGATTTCTTCCAAAGGGTTTTATCTAATAAGGCAGCAGCATTAACCAGTTGCTTACAGGCTCTCCCCCATCAGAGAGCAAAGAGAGCCCTAAGGAAACAACTGGAGGCACTGTATTTTTCTCCACTCCAGAATCCACTTTCTTGCCATTAACGCCCCCCCTCCCCCCCCCAGGCCTGGTTCTCTTTTCATGCAGTACTATGTTTGTGTGTGTATGTGCGTGCGTGCGTGTGCCTGTCTAATTTACATACAAGAATCATTTCCCAGACTCTTGAGCGTGACGTAAAGATTTCTGCTAATTTCATGAGCAGATGCTGCCGCGTGAGAGCTCCACCTGTGGCACAGTTGCAAGCGGAGATAAGTGGGAACACATCACCACTGGCGACGTCGGCACGTATACGCCTCTCTGTTTTATCATGACGGAAAGGGCCCGGCCACCAGATCCTATGGGAAGCAGCTGTCTTTCCTTGCCTGTGAGCCCAAACGCACACATACACAATAACACAGGCCATGTGGGTGGAACTCTCAATTTCTATTTAATGGCACGACTGAACTTTATTTGTCGGGTCATCAGTGCTCATTCCTGTGATGGTGAGACAGTTACCTTACGGTTGCTCGTGAATTTTACTATTGCAGTGCAAGGTCAACGTGCCTCAGACCTCGTTACTTTTTGTGTGCGTTTACAGATGCGGTCCTCAGCGTGTGTTTGTGCGTTTGTGCGTGTGTATGTCCACTTGTCAAAAAAAAGGCTGTGATATGCACAGAGGGAGACTGCAGACCATTTCCCCCTTCATACGCACACACACAGGCAGACAGTCGTACATTATCAGGGTTTGAGTATGTTGTTGTTTTTTTCCACTGTGAACCCACCTGTTACCAAAGGTAATATGTCCAACAGGCCTGAAGCCCGAGACTCTCTGACATTCACACACAGTATGCTGCACACAAACATGCACAGAAAGATAAACATCTCTATTTCTTCTCCACTTGACTCTCCCACATACACACACATACACTGGAGGAGGGGGACACGACAGAGAGCTATTGACTGCCTCTACCTGGCCTGACAGACCATTCACAATTTCTCTCTGTGTGAAGCCTAATGTACTGCAGGAGCCGAGTGTGCTTTTGTTTGTGTGTATGAGTGAGTGAAAGGGGGAAATTGAGGGCCAGAGAAAGAGTAAGGAGAGCGACTTCATGACTGTGTTTGTGTCAGGAATACATATTTGTGTATTTGCCCAGTGTAATGTTTGCTGCCTTTGTGTGTCTCTGCTGTGTAGTTGCTTTCTTGGATTTCTTTTGTGCTGGGGGTTGACACTGAGGTCAGCGTGGACTGAGCAGCGCTACAGTGCCGGTCTTTCAGACTATTTTCCTCTTGGCTACTCGTGAGTCATTGGGCGCACAGTTCATCCAGATATACAGGAGGGACTGTGCATCTGTCCTCATGGTTACATTCAGGGTTATGTGCTGCGGGAGAGGCCATTGTACAGCTTGTGTATTTTGCATGAGAATGTTGGCAACTTTCAGTAATATATGATTGGTATAAAAACATTCTACATTATACTAACACCCTTTACCTGTTGGAAGTTTGCATCTTGAAATAAATATCTATTTACATCGAAACAAACTTTATATTTCTCTCAGAGAAACGGTTTATCTTTTTTTCCAAATAGAATTTCACTTATAAAGCGAACCTGTGAATATGTGCGTCGAGGCAGGATGAGTCAAAGCAGCGCTGTAATTGTTGGTGAGATGGGATTTAACACATTTCACACTCCTTCGTCACCTTTTCTTCTTTTCGGAGCAGGTGTGCATCTGCATCTGCTGACAAGGCCAAATCGCTCGTTACCGACTTTTTTTGCAAAGCACCTCTGACCATGATTGTGATGCTCCTGTGGAGCTAATCAGACCCATCTCCACTCACAGGCAGCTTTCCTCAACCTTCTGCTATTCCCTTGTTTCCCCTCGCACAAGCGAGAGAGTCGGTGTAACCCTTCTGAAAAATACAAGACTATAGATTTTTTTATTATAATGATTTTTGAGTGTTCTTGTGTTGACATGAGGAAATTTTGTCCTCAAGTTCATCTTACAAACATTTCAATAATAATAGATTTAATGTAAAATATATTAATGTCTCTTCTCTTCTCTTCTCTTCTCTTCTCTTCTCTTCTCTTCTCTTCTCTTCTCTTCTCTTCTCTTCTCTTCTCTTCTCTTCTCTTCTCTTCTCTTCTCTTCTCTTCTCTTCTCCACAGCAAAGTGTGACGAGGCTCTCGCCTCCCCTCTGCCTCACACAGCCTTCACCAGTTCATCTGTTTTCGCCAACGGATACGCGCCTGGATACGCCAAGCTCAACCAGAGAGGGGGTACGTTCACTTTCTGAACACACACACAGGAAAACCTCCAGATGTTCCCATACTCACTGATGCATTCATGCTGTAGATGAAGACCTGTACCTGCGTACGTTGACGTGGGTTATAATATTCCTAATTAATGCACATCCACGCGGGGATTGTTGACTAGTTTCAGAGATGACAATGAAATTTACATGCTGTCACCCGTCATAGAACTGCTTCCTCTTCTTCTACTGTCTCTATTCCCTCCTACATCCTTCTTTACCTCCTGCCTCCTTCCCTCCCTCACTCAACTCCAGTCATTATCTCAGTAACTCAGACTGGAGCTCATTTCCTCATCAGTCCACAGCAGAGACAGAGAGATAGGGCCAGACAATTACACCCCGCCCTCGTTTGTATAATTAATAATTCACACTTTTCCATCTAATATAGTCACACGACCACTGAGGTAACTGCTCAGAGCTGGCAAATAAAGAGCATGGTAATCGGGTGTGTTTAATCACGCCAGTGCTGCTGATCGAGAACAGGAATGCTCCTCCTTTAATTGTGACACCTGCAAGACAAAAAAAGAAAAAGAGAAACAAGGAAGAGGGGAAAGGGTGAGAAGAGTCGAGCCTGTCAGTCACAGCACTTGAGTAAATATACAACTTGTGTATTCTTTCCCCACGTGCCTTTGCTCAGTCTCCTCAGAGATGGAGCTCCTTTGGGATCATGTGATGGTTAAAGCATTCAGACTCAATTCCTCTGAGGTTGTTGTCATACGGAAAAAGCTGGTATTACAGTTAAATTACAGTATCAAAATAATGCAGTGTGAAATGCACTCTGCCACAGAGCCACACAAGCCATTCAGTTAAATATTTCAGTTTTCTTTCAATGCATGACACAGCGCTTTAATGGAATTCGTAATTTAAAAAAATAGCTTTATCTGCTTGGACCAGCATCATTTTCGAGGTCCTGAATAAGGTGCATTTGTCTGCTGATGTAAACCAAGTTCAAAAATGAAATGTTTGGACAAAAATTAATTCACATTTTCAAAGCCCGAGGCATATTTATTCACACGTGAAAAGTAGTGCAATTTCATTCATTACCCAGATGATATGCCTTGTTGAGGTGGCTAACCTCTAAATCTAAAACATACATACATACATATATATATATGTATTTATGTATGTATGTATGGATATGGACACAGTAATAGCGCTACTTCTCTAAGGAAATGCTCAGCTCTCTCACTCTTTAACTATCTGTCAGTTTTGACTTGTAATTAGTGAAGCCTTGATTTTCTCACTCATCTCCAGTTGATCCAAATGAGACTGTTTTACAAACTATGCTATCACTATGTCAACCAACAAAATGGCAAACTCCATCATATGTTGATTTAGTGTTAAATTTGCCAAATTGTCAAAACAGGTCAAAATACTGGAGGAATTTCATCTCATCATCTCTTCTTTGTCTGCACAAGAGAATGGCAGAGTGGTTGGCTAATGAGGTCATCTTCCTGTTAGGGTAAAACATGTGACGTGGTTGGAATATAAATTTATTGGGGAGCAGAAAAGTTCTACAAGAAGGACCAATTAGGTTTCTCCCATAAAAAAAAACTTTTTGAAAAAGATGACAATGAACTTTTTCTGTTCTCTTCAAACAAAATCTTCTGCTATAAAGGAAAACGCAAGTCAAAATCAGCTTTATTATTTTCTTGACGTTTTCTATCACTGAATAGACAAACCAAAAAAAACAAAACAACCCAAGTCAAGATCATCAACACTCGCATATAAATGCACACATTCAAATCAGCATTGCAAATACCCAAGTGCACT